>CAJNOL010000514.1:0-81935 GCA_905250125.1 Rotaria sordida
TTATATTTTATGTCCGTCAAAATTAGTAGTTCTGAATACAGCAAGAGGAATTCAGTATTGTGTTTAGACGGTTAAATTATTACTTGGATGAAATGTAAATCAGTAATAATAATAATAAAAGTAAAACTCAGAATAAAGACTCTCGATCCCTTAATCGACCTTCGGCTATAATTGAAAAAACGATGTTTATTTCTCTAGTAATTTTATTCTGGCTTTTTTTTATGGTAAGATTTGACAATACTTATACGCTATGATTCAAGTGTTTTCTCTGTTTATCACACTTGAATCGATGCGATCACAATGACTTATGGCCGGTAAAACTTCAAGATCTGTGTTGGTATCAATATTACATTAAAATATTCGATATTAAACATAAAATAAAACAAAATGATACCATTCAATATATTGCTGTTTGTAGAAGTCGAATCCTAACAGTCTAATCCATGATTTATTAGATCTCTATATAGGTCTCATATAGAATCAAGTTAAGTGAAATACACGTTATATTCTATATTTCATGTAAATCAATCAATATTTCTTAATGAACTTATTATAAAAATATAATTTGCTAATGTTTTCGAGAAGCTGATTTAATATAATAAACAATATTGTGTCCTTGTTGCATATCTTCACTTTCATATGTCGTTAAAATCAATCTAAAACCATTAGTAAACTGCAATTAATTGGATTTAGGCGACGATTTCATACTATAATTGATTGAGAATATTTGGATCGCATCTTTTCCCAACCAACATATCGTTGGTTTTGTAGCCCTGCTTTGCTGTGTAGAAATATCATATATATCTACTATCAAAAAGAAAATAGTTAAAAATCATTATTTAAAGATTATCATAAACAATAGAAAAAAAAAGTAAGTATCGAAACTTTAAATTCAAGTCTTTTAATATGAAAATAAAGAAAAACAAAGTTGATATACAAAGAAGCGACAAATTTTTAGACTTCACTTTTCTTTCTGTGTGCCATGTACAAAAAAAATAATAAACTTTCCATTTGAAACTATTTTTTTACTTTATTGATTCATATTCATGAGATGAATTCATTATTCTTGATCATAGGTCATTTTAGAGTGTCAACAGATCAACTTCTATGAAGTTCTTCCGATGTGTTCTTGATATTGATCGTATTAATTCAGAATCTAATAGAAAGAAAAATATATTCATAGCAGAGCTGCCGATCTGATCTGCTTTCAGACACGGCCAAAATTATTATCATGGCTCATACGTTCTGGAAATGAAATGTTGATGCATAGTCTTATTATTCGAGAATACTTTGACAAATTCATTCGATTTCAGCAACAAATGCTTGAACTGAACATTAATTTCGTGTTGTTGGACTTATATTGATCGACAAAAAATCTTGTTTAGATTCAAAACAATTGGATAGTAAATATTGCGTTTGTGCTGTTGCAAAAATTGATTGGCAAATGTAAACATCCTTGTGTGTTATGACAAAAATCACTTATTCCCTACATTTTCTTTTACTTCTTCGTTGTATACCTAATCATATGTCGTATTTTCTATCATAATTATATTGTTTCGATTATGGAAGAGAAGTTACTGGGACTTATTTTTTTGAATCTTTTAAAAGTTTCAGAACATTTTTTTTTCTATATCATATGAGTGTGTTCAACTATAGGATGCACCGATTTGCATTCTTTCTATTATCATTTCAAAGACCTAACCATATTCGGGCCATATTATCACTCTCATCTCTAAACTACTAATTTTAACGTTTTAGCTGCGTATGGCTGTCTTATATAAAATAATTTAGTCCCTTAAAAATGATAGGACACGATTTCAAGGCCTAAATTATTTCATATAAAACAGCCACATGCAGCTAGTATTTTAAAATTAGTAGTGTAGAGATGAGAGTGATAATTTGGCCCGAATATGATTAGGTCTTTGAAATGATAATAGAAAGAATACAAATCAGGACATCCTATGGTTGAGCACGTCCATATATCATGCAAGTACGATGTCTTCTATAAGATTATTCGAAATACATCTCGACATGAATTAATTTATCGTTGAATTAATTTTTTTTCCAGCGGGTGCATTCTAAACATATCGAAATCGATTTATATTGATAATGATTATTCTAAAGTTTTTGCAATTAACTAACAATATTGGATGGCTCTGTGATTAGAGCTATGGCTTCTCAATTCATATATCTAACGCTCAAATCCTTAATCGGTTCATTCTTTTTTTGTTATTCAAGATTTTCTGTTGATTAATATATCATAAAAAGATCTCTACCACAATCCTTATTAATAATCTTGCTACACAATACCGAATATATTATTCTTTCAGCAGGCTTATTATATGAATCTTCCACACCCACACACACTCTCAAGTTCTAATAAGTTCTGAAATAGGAACAGATACCAGAATTTATTTATGAAATCCTAATGAATTTCGAAAAATAAGTCATAGCAGTTACTACAATGAAAGGTATTCGAAAAATCAGAAGTATCAATCGACATGTTATGATCTGCAGGCATTCCAAGATAGACCAGATCAGGCCAAGACTGAAAAAAAGTGACCTATTAGTATCTCTGACTCACACATGTAAAGTTGAAAGTTCACTTGAGTTGAAATGTCAAAATTTATACTACTGTTATTTCTTCGAAAATAATATTATCTTTTGTAATTAATGATGATTTATCGTCATTGAATTATTGAATTCATTTGTTAATATTAATACAAATTCATTTAAAATCTATCTATGATTCAATTTCAAGTCATTATCTTAATAATTATGTTATATAGAAATTTTTTCAATATACAATATAATACAATAAATATGACATCTGTACATTTTTATATTCATCATTCATCGAAAAATTTTTGATAAAGACAAAGAAAGAAAAAAAAAACAATTAAGACATGAATGAAAATAAAACGATAAATTGTTCACCATAAAGAAAAGAATATAACAAAAGAATTGTCTTTAAGTAAATATTTGATAAAATGCTTTAACGAACTATTGAGGACTTGCATCAGCATCATTTTTTAATCGACGATTATCCATTTCAAATGCACTTTTCTTTAATAAAAAGAAAATATTTAAAATTTATATTTTTCTAAGCAAAAGACATACATTTCCTAAGTTAGATGGAGGAATTAATAATTCTAATCGTGTTCGATCATCGCTATTACTTGTACCATTTTGATATCGATCTTTGTGTCCTAACCATAGTTTCCATCGAGCCCAAAGTTGTGTAGCTTGAAGACGACGAGATAATGTTTCGCGAACCTTTAAAATAAAACATTACTTATTCGAAGGGGTGTCCCGAGATCATCAAGATTGAGGGAAGACGGGAGGAAATCATCTTTCCGAGCTTCTTCCCTCGGGAAATCTTTGCTTATTCGAATTAGAGAAAAAAGAACAACAACCTACCTCTGTATTTAAGAAACAATAAAGTAATGCACAAAAAAATCCTTGAAATGTCACTAAAAAATAAGTCACGGAGCAATACAAAGCAAACAAAGCAATTGATCGAGGATCTTAAATAAGAAAAAATAATAATAAAAATTTTTTTTTGTTCATTAATTTTTACCAGGCGAAACAAATGTTTCAACCATATGTGTAATACCAAATAAAGGTAATAGAAAAATAGCTGCTTTTACTGCTTTTCTATAAATATAGTACAATCAAATATGTATTAAGAAACCAATCTATTATAATTACCTGACGAATTTTGTATTCATAGAACTACGACGATGTTTCCTAAATGTTTTTATATGAAGAATTAATTAAATAAAATAATTAAATTATCTTTAATAGTATTAAGTTAAGAAAAAAAAATCAAGCAAATTTAATTGATAGTTTTTGAGCTTAGTTTACCGACGTATACGAGATTTTATATAGGATAATGTATTATGAGAGTCTGAGTGATAAGTTCTGTATAAATCAACAATTTCGAGTTAAATACTTTTTTTTTTTTTATTTAATAAAGTTATCTGTTTTAACTTACTCTTCACGTATTTGTTTTTCTGAGCCTTCTTTGATTTTAACTAATAGAACCCGTATTATATTTAATAAAAATATAAAATTTATCTAGAAAAACAATTTTCTATATATTTAATAAAAACAAAATAAACTCACAATTATTACTGCATATCGAGGTCCATCGATAATCCAATAATATTTAAGATAATTATAATTTGACCAACATCTAATTAATAAATTTATCAATTGAAGAGATTATTTTTTTTTTTGTTGTTGTTGTTTTTCTTTTCTAATAAAAACTTACTTTCGATCACGTTCTTTAACAAACATAACAATACTCCAACTGAGTGTCATAAAAAGTGGAACAACTATTATGAAAAAAAAGCAAACAAACAGACAAATAAAAAAAAAATTTAATTAAAGAAAAAGTCTATTTTTACTCCATCCAAGTATATAAAAATAATATGTTTTAAAATAATTTTTAAATACACTAACAGTTAATATATTATTAAGATGTATGCCTTCACATAACATCCACATAAACATAGAGGATATACTAAATTGTAAAAATATAACAATTAATGGACACATATTTTTTAATATAGATGAAATTCCATGACGACGAATACTTCCATCATTACCACATTCTATTGATTCTATTTGTGAAGAATTATTTGATTGTTTCATTTGAATTCTAAAATAATTTAATAAAATATTAAATTAAAAATAAATATTCAAAATAAAATACCCATAATTAACTATTCGAGCGATTATTTGAATAAATATTGCTAATAATAGATTAATATGAATTTTTGTACGACTACAGTAAAGAGATCTATTTGAAAAGAAAAACAAAAAAATTAATAAAAATACATTTTATTGTAATGAATTCATTTACTTCAAAGTAAAAAATATTATAAGGGAAACAAGTACACTGATAAATGATACTGATAATCCAACTAACTCAATAATACGTACAGCTTGAAGAATATCTGTATAACGCTAAGTAAGAAAAAAAAGCCACAGACATATTCATAATTGAAAATAAAAAGTTATATAAAAACAAACTTTTCTTTGTGAAAGTGTCTTTGATATATAAAATGTATTCATTAAATCCCATACATCCGAATAAACACAGGGTTTAAATGAAACATTGGACCAAATTCCCGTTGTAAGACAATGTCGAGTGAGAAATTCTATATAAATTTTTAAAAAAAAGATTTTTTTTTTTATTGAAAAAACTTAGAAAATACGAACTGCTAGAATCAACTCCTGGCATTGCCAATAGTGAACATGAAATAGTAATTGAATGATTGGCAAGAGTTTGTGGCCAACAAAGATTTTCAAATACAGTAGGACAATATAATTCATCGTTTAATGAATTATTCGATAATAAACTTTGACTTGTTGATGATAACATCGAGATATTATATGAGCATATCACAACTAAACGGACGGTCGATTATCTGAAAAGGAAAAGAAAAAAAGAAGAATGGAAAAATAAAATTAATATTTTAATTTGTTATGAAAAGAAATCAAATTATATTTATTTAAATAATAAAATTTATTCTTTTATTTTCTCATGAAATTCTAAAGAAATATTTTTCGATTCAATATTATCAATATCTTATTGAGTAACAAACTTCTTTTTTCCTCTCTTCTATCCTAACATAATTCTATTGTATTATTAATGTCAATTTACTATTTGAATGACAATACTAACATATCTTATCTGTCATTAATTTAATAATCAAACAAAAAAAAAAAAAAGAATCTACAAATAAATGTCTGTCAAATTCATATTCGAATAGAAACAATGTCTCTATCGTACATTATTCGACTTCATATTACTTAATATACACACATAAATAACTTATTTGTTATCTAATAAACTCTACTGAAGCAAGAAACTGCATACTGTGAACTATCAATGTCAGTTTCTAATAAAAAATGATATTTTTACACCTACGACTAAGTAAGAAAAAAAAATCTATCTCATCATATTTCTACAATTAACTTTCACAAAATAACAAATATTAACAAAGACCACATCTTATCTTTCTCTCTCTATATATATATATCGACTTGAGCATGTTTATCTACTTTTGGATAGACAAAAGGAAACAGAAACAGAGAAAAACTCATAAACGAGAAAAAAATGAAATACTATTTTTCCGTTTTGAAAAAATACACATCAGAACAAAGAAAAAATTACATCTGACATTTCTATTATTGAAATTTCTCAACAAAATTTCGATAAAATCTATTTTATTTGTACTCTCATCTTCATCCAGATACCAAAAAAAAAAAAAAACATTTTTCGCAAACTCATAAAGTCTGATAAGAAGAAATGGGATATTGCATAAATGGTATGATCAAATATATCAAATAAATCATTGATTTGTCTTTTGTACTACAATAAGAAAAGCATCTTAGCCATATGGTTGATTATATAATCCAACATAATGAATATAGTGCTTACTAGGTCATTATTAATAAGATCAAATACATTCTCATACTTTTTTAATTAAAACTTCTAATCAAAACACTCAAATCAGAAAATATTGATAAATACATACAAAAATAAAATATTACAAAGTAAAATGATCTTATTTCTTATAAACTCAAATAAAATACTGAACTTGCGATTCTTACATTCAAACATATGGTTTTTTTCATTCATCTACTTATGATGTAAATTGCTCTGTTTATACACATGCACTTACAAGTATGTCGTAATATTATAACAACAATTTATCCATAATTATAATATTAAACAGATGAATTTCTCTTTAAGGCAAAGGGTGAGTGTTTTCTTAAAAATATTTTCATATGAAACATCAACACAACACAACACGTATTATGAATATTGCACTAATGTGTTCATTTTTTTTGACATCATTATATTTACATACGTATCTTCTTCCTAATACTTTCTTTTATTAATATGTTGAATTTAACACTTTTTTTCTCTTATGTCATCATTGATGTATATATATAATTCTGTTGTAGGTTGTCAAATATAATTAGTTTTTTTTTTCCTAAGTAACTTATTATATCTTCGCTATCATATAATCAATTCATTAGTTTTCAACAAATTTTCATCTATGCTCGTTTGAGATATTTTTATACTCCATCCATTTCATTTTCTTTCGCTCTGTTTGCTTGTCTGAGTAGTCTCAATAGCTGTCAACATCGAATGTAGAGTATAATTCAATCAATACTATAATGGATATACAAGGAAAAAAAACAATCAGAAGAAAAGTAAATTAAATTAGAATGAATTCAGTTGTTGATGTCAAATAAGCGAAGATCTTCGAATATTTATATGAGTAGTTTTTAATAAAGAAAAAAAATTCTGATAAAAGAAAGAATGACAGTATACATTGAATTATATGTTCTATGTCACTTTCTTTTTTCTTCTACTAAGAAAGAAAAGATTAATAATATCTTAACATTTCCTTACAAACCTCACTCATTATTTTACGTCCTTTTTTTTTTCTTGTTGCTTACTGTATTAAATTAAAAGCAGGAAAAATTATCAGTTATATTAAGTGCTTTTTCAAGGATATATTTATCAATTGGTTCTTATATTATATAATCAATATATTGATTTAGATGGTAAAAAAATAAAAGGAAATCTGTCAAAATTAATCTCGTCTCATATGATGGTTAAAATGTCTTATGAATTTTCATATTTTCTTTTCATCTAATTGGATGAATATCAAAGAACAACAAGCGCTTCATGTTGTTAGTTTTATATAAAAAAATTATTATCCAAAGAGACTGTCAAGGCTATTTCATTTGCAAATATTTATTTGCTTTTTTAAAACCCTCTAGAGTTAAATAGTGTTAAAGAGACATCTACCTAAGAGCGATAACACAGGATATTTCATTTGCTTTTTTATTTTTACTTGCTTTTAATGAAGTTACCTTCAATAGTATTCTAATGAAGAAATACACCGTTTTGTGTTTGTTTTTTTTGTGATCAAAATGACTCGAATTACCATTAGAGTAAAGAAACGTATTAAATAAGAAAATAAGAGATGCTATATTCTTTGTACTCTTTTTTCAACATGATTTTTTTTAAGTAAATGATGAGATGTTACGTAAATTCAGAATATGCGCGTTTATTCAAGGTCATGAAGCGTAGGCTAAAATAGTTTTAGAAAAAAAAAAAAAAGTCTCATATTCTGTGTTTTAGCTTAAATAACTAAGCAAAAGAAGAACATGATATTTTTTTTTTGTTCCAGATATCATATGAAATCTTTATAATATATTATTATTAAAAGAAGGAAAACTGCGTCTTATAAAAATATCTGCGCCTACTAAAAAGAAAAAGAATTATAAAAATGAACTAAAATATTTATTTTGCTTTTACTAGAACTAATATTCATCATCAACAATGAGTAGATCAAGCGTACCATATGCTATACTTTTTTCACTTAGTGTGATTATTTGTCATGAATAAATAACTTATTTTTAACACATGAAGACACAGCAATTGATAGAAAATCTGTTGTCATAGATACAAGTGTTATTTTCTTTCTTTATGAACATAAAAAGAAAACATACAAATAAAATTGCTTGTTTCATTTTCATTTTTATTAACTTACTCATTGACTTTTGCCTTTCTTTCGTTTTAAAGAAATAAAAAAAATATCATCTATATACATTTATTTTTCTCCTTTCACTTTATATAGATACTTCATATATGTATATATGTTTACGGACGATGAGGATCATGATAATAAACGTCAAAAAAAAAAAAAAATTAATTACTTTACTCTCCTCGTCAGAAACTAGTACATATGCAATCAGTTTGTTCTTATCATTCTCAGTTGTTATTCACTCAAGATAATACAAGATGATGAAGAGGAAATGTCATCTCAAAACAAGACATTTTTACCATACAAATGATCACACTTGTATGATGGGCTATTCAAAAAAAAAAAAGCACATGTTGACACATATGCATTGTATTTATAATCAAAATGGTCTTATTAAATATTAAAATAAAATGATTTAATAGATTCTAATGATAGATAAAATTATACAACATCAATTAATCTAATAGTAATGATGATGACTGAAAGCCTTCTCACTTAAAAACCTATTATATAATTACATATACTATATGAAAAAAAAAGATATATTTTAAAAAGCATACCTGTTATTAATAATATCATTATATCATTAAATTATAATAAAAATAGTTATATAAGATAGTATCGTATTTATAAAGAAAAGCGATGATGCGTCAAAAAAGTATAGGCATGTATAGATATATATATATATACAAATGGCACTAATTAAAGAATAAGACTCAATAGAGGACACGGTACGCACATATAAATGTAAATACGTATGCTACCGAAAAACTTGTTGTCACCTTTATTCAATGCCATTTATTTTGACAGAAACACCAAATCAGTCGAAGAGAGAACAAGAGAAAGATAAACATAAATGCACAGCAGATATGAAGAAGAAACAAAAATGACAAATCACTATCGCATATACATGTACAAATTGAAAAATGCTAAAAAAAAAGAAAAGAAAATTAGGAGAACTTGTGTATACAGTTAATTATCATTCACCAAATACGTGTGATTCATTCATATTAATTTATGTTTGACATAGTAAAATTTCTCTACACATGATAAATAAACGTTGAATTAACAGTTTCTTTTTTGATTTTGTCACAGACATGTGGTCTCTACATGTCTTCATATATATATATATTTATGTTTCTCCTTACTCTTTCTTTTATTTTTTTCCTCTGGTTGATGTTTTGTTTTGGATTCATTGAATTTCAACATTATGTCGGAACGAGTGTAGAACTACGAATAAAGACAGTAGCTATTCTACATTTATGAGAAAGGTAATACTCCTCTTGAAATATATGTTATTCTATAGTATAACTATAATAATTGAAAAGCGGATTATTTAGGAATAGGAAACTCGAGTAGTGTGCACACGCAGGAAATGAGATCGTAGTTGATGCGTATAAAAAAAAACAGAGAGACAGAGAGAGAGAGAGATTATGTTTGTTTGAGATAAGAAGAGAGAAACAGAAAGCTGAGGATAGAATGAGACCCAATAGATTTAGTTGTCATCATCATTTATGTTTGATATTGATGCTATTACTCTTGTTCGTATTTACTATGCAAATATGAATTTTAAACATTGATAGTAATGACATGTACGAAAAGCAGACACGAGACAATGACGCTTCAAATCATCCGAGAATACTAATGTTTTACTTTTGTCCTTTTACTTTTCGTATACTGATAATAGTAATTCATCCGTTGATTGTTATAATAAAACGAGCATAGGAAAAAGAAAAAGAAACATAGAGACAAATTCTTTATCAATATTATCTATGAACATATATAAAAATCTTGATGTATATTATTTAGAAATAATAGCTCGAACAAAAAAAAAAAGAAGATAACAACGATTTAATATGAATATTATTAATGAAGAATTATTCTATGAAGTTATTGTCAATAGAAAGTAGTTACTCTTTATTTTTCCTATTGTTTTGTCTGTACTCTCAATGAACTTAATAAATAGTTTCTTTTTTTTTTTTTTTTTTTTAATCAATACTTCATCTCAATATTTTAAAGAATATGACATATTTTATAAAAAAATCTCATAAAAAAAAATAATAAGGTTCTTATAAAAATTTTTGAGAAAACCACTTCAAAAATAATTAAATTCACATCCGTATGCTCAAGTGCACTCAATACCACAATTGACAGCAATAGAATGTCAATACAAGAAAGAAAAAAAAAGAAACAACATCGATTAATCTTGATTTTGGATGTATGAGTGTATATTCAAATGACGATAAGAAATGGAAACATACAAGAATAAACAATTGATTTTTTTGTTGTTTACCATTTTTATTTTGACAGTTGCTCGAAATATTTTTCAACTAGAGTCTTAATAATGACAATGACAGCCGTAAAACAAAAACATATTATATACTGTAAGTATTAAAAATAAAACTCATATCACACAACTTAATGAAAGAAAAACAAGAAAAGAAAACGGATAGAATGTCTTTAGAGCCACATTCTGATATATCATTCTCATATGCATGACAAAAATAGATTGCTACAATCTTGAAGCTAGATGACAGACAATAATAAATGCTGTAAAATATGCTTTTCATTTGCATTGATAAAAAGATATATACTACACTGAACTAATCATGGTAAAAATAAATAGGGGAAATATAGAAATTGATTTTGATATAGAAAACATTGTTTATTATAGAATAATAAATTTATCAAATGCTTTTCTTCTAAAAGCCGGATATAGCTGTCATGATTAATAAAACTTAGTGAATATCGTTTAAATATACAACATAGTTAATTTTTATTAAATAAAAAAAAAGGAAATTTTTAAAATAGTCAACTGTTTTGGTTAATTATTTAAACACGTCAATATGTAGACTATAACAAATTTTAAAAGGAAATAAATTCTATTTCAATAATATTTTTTTTTTTTGTCATTTTGTATGGATACAGTGTCATCAGACATCTAAAAACAGCTGTTTTGTAACGTATTTCCAGATAATTGCAAATGATGACATTATGAAAATTGACAAACTACACATACATTATGGATAGAAATCAAAACAAAATAAATATTTCAAATATCTGTTACTTTCTTTTTTATTTTTTTATTTTTTTTCGTTCACTGTTATGAAAACTCAAATGGATAACTTTGCAGAAAGATAAACTATTCTCAGAGGAAATTCAAAAAAAAAAACTACAAATCATCAAGTTGTCAATATTGCGTTGTTCGTTCGATTATATATGAATCTCTATTGAACTAAAGATTGCATGGTAATTTTCTTTCTCTAAATAGTTGAGACTGATGATTTTTCCGTTGTCGATTAACAAGCATAAAAAATGCATGTTTATCTTGATTTATTATTAGTAGTTCTTATCGTCAACATGCAAGTATTTAGAGTAGAACACTGAGGTTGTCTAGTTTGCATTTTGCCTAACATCATATCAGTAATTATTTTGCGACAACTATTTTTTATTAAAATTCGATTACTATTATTTTATTAAACTCAATCATTATTCGGATCACAACAGTATCTATTGATTCACAAAAAAAAAAAAAAAAAAAAAAAAACTTTAGAATAGAAGAAATAAACCAAAAACTTTCATTTTATTTCACTCTTATTTAGTTGAATAAGTTCGTGTCGGACAATAATGAAAGAACAAATTGATTGATTAGAGATACACATTCGTGCATGAACAAAAATAGCATTACATGTTATACTCTATACTAATCAAATGTCAAGGATTTTACTGCATCAATATCTTCATTTTTATTATTTTATATTTATTTATAGTATCTATGAAAATATTAATATATATCGTACTATTTCGTTATTTTCACATTAAAAGTAATATATTCTATTACAATATTTATTATTTTAAATCATGTTGAATAGAAACTAAATTGAAAATCCTTGTTGAACTGTATGTGTACTTATCTTATGAAATAATCAAAAATAACATTCGAGAATAGACTGTAGTAAGATCAGATTTAATGTCGATCAATTAGAACTAATATACTATCTAAAGAAAAATCTTCATGAAAAAAGAGTGACAATAAAGATATTTCGAAAAATATGAATGTCCTATTTTCAAGAAAAACAAACTTTTCAGAATAGATGCAATCTATTCTGATATATTTATCACGTAGACAAAAAAAAATGGCAGGTGAGAACGTTAAAAAAAGTCGAATCATATATAACATATTGCTAATAGATATGTTGATGAAAAGATCGGTAAATCGAATTCTTTATCTAGTTACATACTGATCTATCTATCTAGTTAGCTAATACTTATCTACTTATCTATCTACTTATCAAAGTAAAAAGAAAATGAAATATGAAGATTCATAGAATTAAAAGAGAAATTTGAAAAAAAACAAAACATCTAAATAAAAAATATGTGATATTGATAAACAAGATAGTTAGAAAAATAAAGAGAAATCCAATCAAGAAAATCATGAAATGAAAAATGAGAATAAAAATGAAAAGTCATGCAAACTAATAAAAGTTTAATAAAAAGCAATTTTGCTTTAGAATAAAATAATGTAATAAAAAAGATTACCGTGTTTCGCATATTACATACACATATATATATATATATATATAGCTATTGACAGATTAAACAATGGAGCATGTTTCTAGTATATTTAAAAGGTTTATTCATTCCTTCTGTCAACGATTATCAAGGACATCAATAAAAAAAAAAGGAAATTGAGCGAAATACATAGATAACTATATGAAGATGAAAAAAAAACACGTACTTGTGTAATAGTAACGAGATAGAAGTAAAACTGGAAGAGATTAAGTCTAAGAAGATAAAACCTATATTTTTCACTCTAATCACCTTACTCCTACTGATTTGTGTGATAAATATGCCGCAAGACATTGTGTATGATTATAAGACGTGATAAAAAATAAAAAGGCATAAGTGCTACTCTCATTCATTTAATGCTTGTCTTCATTCATTTTATTTTTGTATTAATGAAAAACATTACAATTGAGAATGTATCTGCAGTCACCCCAGAGATAAATTTCTCGTGGTAACAAAGCAATAGTCTCATTATAAATTATTAAAGTTCGTTTTTTTTTCCTTCAATAAAACAATGAAACTATCTTAATCTATCAAATATTTTCCTTTGCTTTGTTAGTTTTTATGATTATTTTCTTTTTTTTTTTTTTTTGTACTTGTAACTTACATCCTACATTCAATATATGAATATTTTAACATCAATTGTTAAGCCCTTACCTTATAAACAAAGTTCTAGAAAAGTACATCGAAATTATTTTCTGAAGTATTTTATTAAAAGATGAAGATGAAATATAATAGAATTAAATATATTTAGAAATGTAGATTGAGTTTTTTCAGCATTGCTTCTCAATTAAATATAATACGTTTATTGAGTTAATAAAATCACTAAGATATATTCTATGTTTCCAAATATATATTTTTAGGATGCACGAGAAAAATATTTCTTTATTGAAAGAATACTAGAAAACAAATAATTCTGATTCTGAAAAGAATGAGAATTGAACAACAAAAATATTTTTTAGTATGAAAGACACGCCCTTTGACATTCTTCCATAAAAAAAAAAGCCATAGAAGAATATGTGATGTTCCTTGAAAAAAAAAAAAAAAGAAAAGGAATCCGTTCTTTATCATTCTAAATAGAACGGCATAGACAACATTCTCACACTTGATAGAACGATGCAGAATGTGTTTCATACGAACAAAAAATTATTATACATTGGAAGGAAATATATTACAAGAAAGTGAAACGTGAAAGAAAGGTTTTTTCTAGGTGAAGATTGTGCTACAATCAGTGGAAAATATATTCAATAAAATAAAATAAAATAAACAAAGCATTCTTCATAAACAACAACACTTTACGTCATTTCCGGACAAAGAAATCATATCCGTTTTAATAAGACATGTCAACATCATTTTGTTGTATTATTTATAATTACTAGACTATGATTAACTGAAAAGTTTCGTATTCATATCATGTTTGTCTATAATTTTCTAGAATAAAAATCAAAAATCCATTTTGTTTTTTGATCAATAGTCAATAGGTACATTACATCATTTCTTTCGCTTAAGTATAATTATCTAAATATTTGAAATCCACTCACGTCGGATAATTTTAATCGAAAACGAATGAAAAATATATAATACTCGTTATAATAAGTATCACGTCAGCAGGTTTGTAATGTAGCATAGCTCACAAAAGAATAGAAAGACAAATACGCTTAACTTTGATCGTGGAAAGTAGAATGTATGGAAACCTTCAAGAAATAGAAGAAATTCGAACAGAATCAATTTTATTTAATTTTTCTTCTACATAATAAATTAATCTTCTATCCTTACAATGAGCATAGATGAAACCGGTACAGTAAAATAATACAATGTTTGATTAGAGACTAATAACAGATGATTATATAACTTTAGAAACTATTTTTTTAGACAACAAAACCCATTAAATTGAATTTGAATCATATATTCTCATTTGATTTTCTCTCGATATAGATAAAATTAAATATTTATGACAGATTTAATATATCTAAACAAGAATTTTGACCTAAGTCCATTTTAGCGTTAATCTATCTCAATTATTTTTTTGACAACTTTAAGTGTACATGTTGGTTGACAAGGCTATTTGAATATACAACTGAATACAAACTAATATTTGCTGATTTTTGTAGTTAAGAATATCTGCAACATATAAACTGATTCGTAATTTTAGTTTTATTAGTTCCAAAATTTATAAAGAAACTAGACAAATCTTTGATAATAATTAACGGATGAACTATGAACTGAAAAACGATGACTAAAACTCCTGATCAATGAATTGAGATATGTTTGTTTACAGTAGTAGATCAAAAAAATATAGCAATGCATCCTATAGACATTAGAAGATTGTTTTACGTTCATTAAATATTGTTATGTGTAATTAATTTACTAGCATACAAGAAAAGATCGTCTATTTCTTATCACGATAAATTAGTGAATACATACCTGATTCTAGATTAAGTCGAAAAAGAAACACTTAGAAATATGGAAATGATCCTATGAGAGAGGGAAGGAAGCTAAAACAAAATGATGACAATATTTTTGATTACTAACTTTCTCCACTATTCATTTTACATTATTATTTCTGAATGAAATATGGATGCTGTTTTAGGCAGATGACAATCTCACTCTCATTTTGTGATATCTCTCACTATCAATTAGTTCAATTAGTTAAGGGTATTGTTAACCTAGATAATAACTGAAGTATAGTGTGCAAAGTAAACAATATATATATATATATATTACAATACTAAATTACGAAAGAATATTTTTAATTGCATATGAAGTTTTTTTTTTTCTAGAGATACACGCACTCTATTCACTAATTACTTTGATAATACATGAATCTCTTTAATCTTTCAAAACAAAATACTGAATGTTGATGACAAATTGTGAGGGTGTGTATATAGAATTGAGAAAAAGTTTTTTAATCTCGGTTCAATTAAGGAAGAAAATATATTTTATGAAAAACTAAAACTTAATTAAATTCAATAGATGATGTTTATTAAATGTATATATCTAGTTTAATAAATAGATTGCAATAAGATGAGCAGCTATACCATTCAGGATTATCTTTCGTACAGAAGATGGTGCACGTGTCATTGAAGTATGTTGTTCATGATTATATTCACTGGATATTGAAACAATAATTTCATAATTATCATTGCAAAATAAAACTTTTATTTGATAATCAGATAAAGAATATTTTCTGTATGATGAACAATCAATAAATGATCTTTCTACCACCAGTAATTAATTCTATATGTTTAACTGATACATTGTGTGTGATAAGATACTATTTAAGATCATCTTCTAGTAAGAATTTGTGAACAAACCACCTCCAAACTTGTCTTGATATAATACAACTTTTTAAAGTTGAATGCAATTGAACTATTCGAAAATTTTAACGCTTAAATACTTTTATTTGTAGATAAAATAAAAAATACATCTTATGAGTGTATTCCAATAGACTTATGAAAATAAAACAACAAAATTACTACAGAATATCAGATGTTTACGTGACACAAGTGTCATCTATTGAATTTAATCAAGTTTTATAGTTTTTCATAAAATATATATTCTTTCTTAAGATTCCCTCCCCCCCCCCTCCTCAGAAATAATTTCCCATTTAGAATGGTCCTTTTGGGCTGAAATTTTCAGAGATAACTTATCCCGGTGAGAAACGTTTCTGGTAAAAATTTCAGCTCGATTGGTCGTACTAGACCAGATTTCCAGCTGATTTATAGGTCATTTTTGGCCTTCGAGAGAATCGATATAAGTTCGTCGTCAGATGAGGTAGAGAGCTAGGGCTGGTTTCAAATTAAACCTAATGTCAGTACGCAACTTTTGTCCGAACAGAATTTTTATATTCCTTATTGTTCATTTTTTATGAGCATTTTAGTAAAAACGTCTTAAAATTAGCATTAAAAATGGTAGTCCAATGATAGTAAAGGCCACTTTTCTCAGTCTAGGAACCAACTATAAAAAATCTCTTCGGACAAAAAGTTTACTGTCATTGAAACCTGTAAAACAAAAAAACAAAATAGTGGTTATAGCTCGAGAAATGAGGGAGGAGTTTCAAATTTTCTGATTGGAAACTATGTTCTGAGAAAAACGCTAAAGAAGTTTTAGAAGTGGATTTTTTCATTCAAATCCAGGACAAGTCATGTTACAATGGTATATTCCACTGGACAGTCTTAGAGGACGTCATAAATGACGGCAACTAACGTCATCTGACATGCTGATTAGTATATAAAAATGTTCTATTCAGTGATAATGCCAGTGGGAACGTAATTTTTATGAAACTGACAACCTTGAAAAGCCATGAAATTTTCTTCAAATACATGGTAGCAGATCTAAAGTTTCATGTGATAAGTCTTTGAAAATTTGATTATTTTCCAAAAAAACTATATATATTCTGAGAGAGGAAGCTTCGCCGCATCTTCCTGTAATAAAGACTCAACTTTGATATTTCCCCGAAAAACTCGATTTTCTGAGGAGGGCCCCCTTTAATTGAACCAGATTCATTTCTGTCTTCGGGTTCAAAATAGTCAAAAGATTATTTTGAGCCCCAAACGAGCGCTAATTGATCCACTTCGGGCTTCAAAAAAAATCTTTCTCCTATAGAAGTATCTAAGAAGAGATAATGAAAATCACTACCTGGAAAGAAATTGATGATTAAAAGTACTTTTTCTCAAGAGAAAAAAGAACAAGAAAAAAATTACCGTTAATCTATAAACTATTTAGTTTAACATTTATTATTTGAGGAATTATTTGATATGAATTAACAAAGAAAAAAACAATTTCTCTTAATAATAGAATGATTTTTGTCACGAGTAATTAATGACCTACTAACACAAATTTGAATTCTATCCATATGTATGAATTACCTAAAAAAGATTCTTAAATAGGTGGAATATATTGCAAGAAGAGTACAAACCTTTAAGATTGATTTGAACACTCATTTGATAAATGATCGGTTGAACAAGAAGAGTGCATAGTACATTATCTAATTGTTGGAAACATATAGCTATGTAAAACATTATTTATATGATTCTGAAAAGAGAAACGATTATTTTTTTTCCGTTATATTTATTTTAATGATATTTATCTGAACTACAATATGTTGACAATTAAAAATAATATGTATAAAATCTACTTTCAATGTGTACATTGATCTGCTATATCATATTAAAAACAATCGGATTCGAATGAATTATGCTATGAATTTTTACTCGGACATACTTAAAAAGATACTTCAATCTCTTGACAGGTCTTCATACTATTAAAATAAAATCATATGAGATTCATGCGAACACCGGAGAAGTATATCCGAGTTAAAAGAACTTTCATCTTATATAAAATTCATTTCTATATATAGATATATATATATATATATATCGTAATTCAAGAGAAAGAAACTGTTGAAAATAGCTGTAAGATTGCCGGAAATGCAAACTTAAAGCAGAAGTTTTTTTTTCTTTTCTTGATATATGATTAGATAGAGCATGACGAACTGACAAAGAATATGTATGTTTTTCATTTTTTAGAATGGTATTTTAGGAGAAAACTTTCTGTTCTTTCAGATGAGATGTTTTTTTCTTAAAAAACAGGTCAATTTTCGATAACCGACAAATTTTCAATTTTTTCATTTCCTTTTAATCCTAAAGCTGAATCTGGGAAATTCATTTAAATGAATTTTCTAAATTCAGTTTTAGGATTAAAAGGAAATGAAAAAATTGAAAATTTGTCGATTATCGAAAATTGACCTGGTTTTTTTTTTAGAAAAAGTAGCTCATCTAAAAGAACTGAAAGTTTTCTCTTAAAATACCATTTCTAAAAAATGAAAAACATACATATTCTTTGTCAGCTCGTCATGTTCTATCTAACCATAGATAAAGAAAAGAAAAAAATTACTTCTTCTTTAAGTTTGCATTTCTGGTACCTTACGCATAATTATCATTGAACAAGAAAAGATTTAAAATATTCTTAATGTTTTCTTAAATATACTTACACATATGTTACAGGCAAAATTGAATTTGATATAAAAATAAACTTAAAAAGATTGCGTTTTTATTTAGGTACAAAAGTACAAAATTATTTTCTTTTATTTAAAAATAAATTCTAATTTTCATTTAAGAGAACGTAGCACATATTTGTTGTTTTCCAGTAGACAGAGCATTCATTTTTACTGATTCATATTCTAATATATGCATAAATGACTTTTTCTCCGTCAACATAAGAAAATCATGTTCGAAAAATATTTCTATGAACAAGCAAATCAACATATTCATTTTTTTTTTTTGAGTATCACATTCCGAGAGAAGACATTTATTATTCTACCACAGCAAAATACATAAACTAAAAAAGTCCTCGATTGTTTTTCATTGGAACATAACTCAACAAAACTTAATAATATCATATATTTATACTTTAAATATCATCTATGAGTCAAATCAAACTCGAGCACAAATAAGCATCGATAAAAATACTACTCGAATCAATATAAGCTTGAAGCTTCTTTCTGATTTTTTTTTTGGTCGGAGCTTCCTAAGACGAAATAGATTTCAATCAAATATATTGGTAAACTCTACAGCATCTTAGATTTAATTACAGTCAAACATAATTTAATATTAATATATATATATAAGATCAGTTCTTTATTTTTATCTCTTTCAATATTCTTTTTGAATCGTTTAGACCCGTTCCTCTCTCGTCAGAAATCTCGATTTGCATCTAAAAGTTCGATCTTGACATTTTGATGCAATTGGATCAACCACAAAGTCTAATACGACATACTAAATTGATTATACTTTTTAACGCGTTGTTTTTTATACCGTTTTGTTAAGAAAGAAGCTTGAGTTTATAGATCAAACTTCGTTTGGCGTTTTTCCCAAAGTAGATTTTTCTATTTTTTTTTTGTTCTTGTATCAAAGATTTCTCGGCTGTTATACAAGCTAGAAAGCTCGGTATTGAAACCCTTAAGTTCTAGTAGTAGGTCTTGGCTGCATATTAAAACTAACTCAAAATCTATGTCATCAGATTTCGAGAAGAAATCGTTGTCATGCGGAGACGTATTTTTTTTTTGGTCCTTGATATTATAATAGCTCGATATTTTGTGCCAAAATTTCTAAAAGTTTTCATCCACATAGGTTGTTCTGAGAGAAACATAGATTTCTGACAGGTGGGATAGGTCTTGAAAATTGTCTAATCCCTATGTTACTTAATTCTAATGCAAATATACAATGAATAAATTCATTTGATATATAGTTCAACAAAAGCATTTTTATTTCCGACTAAGAACGATCGAACTATTTATACATATGACGTTAAAGTAGGTATACAATAATGAAAAATCCTTCACAAGAACCAAAAAAAGAAAAAGGATTTTTATATCTTAATGTAATTTTGAATCAATCATCAATGTTTTAGATACTCTCTTATAGGTTCATGTTGTTCAAGACAAATAGAAAAATAGTACAAAAAAGAAAAACAAAAAGAAAAGACAGAAGACATTCACATAAAGAAAACAAAAGAGAAAAAAACCGTAACATACATGCACACAATGCCTATACATATAGAAGAACAAAGGTATAACATCTTTCATACATAAACAAAAGAATGAAAATATCAATTATAAAGTTCAAATAAACATGAACTAAGTGTAGTCGATGCTTCCGATGATTCAAGAGCTAAACTTGCAAGATGTTGTTCATATTGACGAAGATTTCTAAATGAAATTTAAAATTATTCATTGATTTCTATTTGTATCTTTTGTTTTATTCTTATTTAACATACTGTTTTCCAATGGATGAATGTCGAGCAATATTACGTAAAATAAGTGCAGCTGTAAGTCGAATACTTTTCGTCAATGGACCTTCTTTACCTTTGACCTATTGAATTTTATTAAATTATTAAATAAAATTTAAATTAAAATAATAAAAAAAAAAAACATACTATTAAATCATCGAAAGAATTCATTTGCATATGACGTCGAACAGCAAGCCATGCAGCATCAGGTGCATAACCAATTGTTCCTGTTGTCGATGAAACATTACTTGCAATAGTCGCCGATGATATTGTACCTATATTAGCAGTTGTTGATGAAATAGGATTTGTTGATTTTAGTTTAGCTTGTCGAAAGGCTATTTCAGAACAATGACGTTCCTAAATAAATATTAGAATTGAATAAATAATTAGTAGATCAATTAATTCATATGAAATATACTTGAATATGACTAATTAAAGCCCATTTTTGTCGTTTTATTCGATCACATCCATTCCATAAACAAATATAATCAGATGAATGTTTAACATGAGCTGAACATGCATGATGAAAAACAGCTCGTGCTGTAGAAAATGGTCTTATATTAAAAATAAAAAAAGAGAAAGAAAGATAAATAAATAAATATAATTTGATATTTTATACTTTCGACAATTATCCCATTCACAAATATAATCAGATGAATTTGTTTGAACAGATGGTGTAATTACATTTGATGTTGAAATTGTTGGTTTAATATCAGATATTTCTTGTTCAATTGTTTCTTCTTTTTTATTTATTGATATTGATACATTTGTAATATCTGTTGAAGATTTTTTTGTTGATGGTCGATTACGTTTTTTTTTTGGTGTTTGTTCTTCAATATGATTAATTATTTTTGTTGGTCGTTTATTTGATGATTGTTCTTCAATTTTACGTTTAAATACTGGTGATGGTATTGGATTATAAATAATTGATGTTGATGATAATGGTTCATCAATAGTTAAAGCAATACGATGACATAAATCATTTAAACATGAACGAATATCATTATCAAATATATTTGTTTGTGATAATGGAGAAGAACATCGATCAAGTAAATCAGCCATAGTTGAATGAATACTGTTACTTGTACTATTACTTTCCATACTACTTGTATCATCTTCAATAGATGATGATGGAATATGTCGAGATGATGGTAATGATGTTGATGCAATAATAACACCAGGTTTTGTTGGAGTAGAACGTGCACGAGATGGACGTGAACGTTTTGGTGGTGGTGGAGTTATTGATGATTGAGATGGAGATGATGTACCATTAACAACAGCAGCAATTGTTTCCGAAATAGCTAAAAAAAAATTATTTTAAAAATAAAAAAATGTTTCGTTTTTTATTCTCATGTAAGTGTTAGTTTCAAGCAAAAAAATTCTAATCTATGAGTTTGTGTTAAATATTATTCTTCGATTTATTTTGATCTATATAATCAATCAAGATTTGATTCGATAGTAACTAGCTTCCGTTGGATCCGATCGAATCGTATACTTGATACTATCAATGAAATTTTCTAATCGGAATTGAATAGTTGCTCCGAAAATACGAAATACTTCTTTCCGAGTGTTTGTATCCGGTGATTAATGTACTCTACACATTTCCCAGATGACTAGAGCCATTCGGATCTGAGTAAAATAAAAATAAGACATCAGAAACTATATGGAAGAATTATTAAGATGTTTAGAGTGAATATGTACGACTTTTGTCATAATTTATAAAAGAAAAATTTACAATCATGTTTTCGTTTTTTATCAATAATTTGATTCGATTGTACATTTGTATTTGTTATCATAATTGGTGTTGTTGTTGTTGATGGTGTTGCAACAGTTAAAAGATTTCCTGTTGAAATAACATTTGCAACAGTCATTGGTTTTGAATATTGTTGTATAATAAGTTTATTATTATTACTATAATAACTTTTATTGATTTCTGTATTTTCAATAGCATATGTTGGTTGTTGTGATTGTTGTTGTTGTTGAGTTGTTGAAATAACAACAACAGATTGTGATATATTTGATGTTTGTTGTGTTATTGGTGGTTGATGATAAGATGGTAAAAGTACAGGACCTGATGACATTTCAACAATTTTAATTGTTTTTATTGTTTGAGATGAAAAACTTCGTGCTTCAATTGTTAATAAATCAATTAATGTTGTTATTATTGATGCTGATGATTGCACTTTAAATATAGCATTGCACAATTGTTCACCTAAAAATATATTTTTAATGTTCAATGAATTCTTTTTTTTTTTTTGTTTTTTTACAATAAACAGTCGTAGTGCAACCTTGAACTATGGTTTTAGGTCTCAAACCATTGAAGTTCGGATTAGAGTGACCGGTTTTTTTGTAGTGAAAAATAAAAAATAGACCGTGAAATAGAGATTGATAGATATATGCTTTTATTCTTTCGTTCTGTTTCTTCTCGCTGAAATATTTCATTATGATAAATTAAACGTGACAAAATATATGTTTGTATTCCTTTTTTCCATTTCTCCTGAATAAATGGGAAAAATTTCCACATCGATTAGTACAATCATCCACTGCTAATTAGGAGTTGCTTGAATTCGGGATCGAAATATATCAGACCTAATGAATTCTACTCTAAGTTTCAAAATTATTCAATTGATTCGAATATTTATGGATATTTCGGTAAGTGTCGAAATACTTGTAAAGGTATATGAGATACTATTCAAGTATTCGAATGTGAGCATTTCTGAAATACTGCGTATATTTTCCAGTCTGTCTAGATCATATATAACTTATGTGATAATTTATTTTTTCAACTTATCTTTACTTAGAGATGCAATAGTGAATACATGATAAAACTATGATGATCTCGGATTGATTTCGATTTTTTCAATCGGAGCAACTATTTCAAGAAAATAGTTGAATTTTATACAACTAGACTAAAGATTTTCGGAATCTACGAATTCAAATCTATATGAAATTTTCGTTCAACAAAGATTTAATTCTCATAATTTAGTCATGTTGCATAAAATTCAGCTATTTTCTAGAAGTAGATCTATTCCGACGAAAAGTCCAAATGAATCTAAGACTATCATAGTTTTATTATATGTTCACTGTTATTTTAGACCAGTGATAACTGTCACTTTTACATCCCTATATTTACTCTCTTATACAAATATCATTTGAAAATGATGGAATTTGAACATTCAGGTTTAGTATATATATATATCTATGAATAAAACTAACCTAATTCTGATAATTGATATAAACATTCTAATGTATGTACTAATACAAGTATATCCGATACATGAATAAGTCTTTGAATAATAATATCCAGAAAATCAATTAAATAAATTCCATTATCATTTCCAGCCTGTGATAAATTAGCAATAATTTCAAGTGCACGAATAATTTTTAAACGATCTTGTTGTCCATTATTTTCATTACCATTTAACATATTATTTAATAATTGTCGAATAAAATATCCTTCATCATTACTAATTAAACGTAAATGCATATATAATGCTAAATTTGACCATATATCATATGCATATTTTTGTAATTCAATTTTTTTTTCACAATATGATATTAATAATAAAAATATATAAGTTATTGATGTTGATGAACGTATTGTATCAAGTAAATAAATAGCATTTGTACGATCAAATGAAAGATTACGTATTATCATTAAAATTTGTTCAATACGAAGTTCTTGTTGTTGTTGATTATCATTTGAATTAAGATTAAAATTATTATATAAATATTTATGATTATTATTAATATCAATATTTAATAATTGTTTAATAATTTCTGATGAACATGAATCAATCCAAAATTGTTCCATATGATAATTTAAATGTTTTGACCAAATATTATCATATAAAATTTTTAAACAATGATCATTATTTGTTGTATCATTCGATAAAAATAATCCAATATGACGAAAAAGTATATCTAATAAACGTGGACATTTATATAAATGAAATGATATTTGATTATTTGTTGTTGATGATAATAATAATAATGTATTTAATGTAAATGTTAATTCATTTGGAAAACCACATATTAATGCTAATTCTAATTTTTCATATTCATTTCGACGAACAAAATCACGAAAAAGACCATATTGAGCACGTAATGAATCTAGTAAAATGAATAAGATTTTATTTTACAGTAGAATATTTTTGAAAATTTATTTACCCGAAACAGTATGTTGGGCATGATTATATGACTGTGGTACACGTTGTAATTGAGAAACATTACGTCGTTTTGAATCTTCATCATCATCATCATGTGAATCAATATTTTCACCATTACTTATTTTTTCAAATGCATATAAATATCTATTCAAAAAAGAAAATGAAATATTTAACAATAGATTATAACAATTTTTTTTTGTCAGACTTTTAACTTTATCTTTTGACTCTTAGTGGATCTCAATATGTCTAAGAAAGTATATATGACTAAATGTTAAGCCCTGAATTCTTCATAATTTGAAGTAGTACTCCTTTGTAAGAAGTGAAGAAGAACTGTACGAGAAACTCGAGTTAGATAAACTAAAAGTTGCGGAAAGTTTTCTTCGCCTTTATTGTCTAAGCTTACATATGTAAGAAATATTATTAGGTCAACTGTTATGTGTTATTATTGGAGCCTGAAAGTACAATGATCTTACCTTGGAATTGACTAAATAATAATGTTGTTGATGATGATGATGAAGTAATGGAATAAGAAATGTAATATGAGGGAAGGGGAAATTTAGTATGATGATGATAACACTAATAATAATAATAGAAGATGAATCGGAGATAATACAATACAAACTTCCACTAGATAGGAGAAAGTTCAACTGAACTATATCAAAATCTGAGAAAATCCGAAAGAGAAAAAAATCAACTACCAGAAAAACGAAAGAGAAGATACCAACAAATGAGAGAATAACAAGAAAAAACCAATTGAACAAAGTTCAATTAAGTTAGCGTCAACATAGTGTCATCTTTTGACGCTAACAAATATTTTTATTAGAGTGAACAAATCCATAATGTAATTCCTTGTCGAAATTTAATAAAAAACAAACGATAGCGTGTTTCTTAAATGCACGTCTCTTGATACATGTTGTGATTTTTTTCTGAATCATACCATCTCTACTCAACTTCTCAGTTAAGATCTTATTGTTGAACCTATCCTAAATTTAAAACCATTCAAAAAACTTTTAAATATCTTTTATCCTCAAAAATCAAGAGGCACTAGTGAACTGAAATTAAAAAAAGAAAGAAGAACGATGCACAAATAAACTATTTTAAAACGATATGTTACATAGATGATGAAGAATTTCATAACTCAATGTGATTAGTTTAGTTCAAACGATATTACAACAAAAAATGCACAAGAAGATTGAAGGGTAAACAATTTTCATAACTTTTCAATTGTCTATCCTTCAGAAAAAAAAAAGAATCTTGAATACGCATTACGAATATCATCATTAACATTTACTTCGATAATGAAAAAGTGTTTTTTTTTTCAATTAAAAAAATTACAACTTAGCGAAATATACTTAACATACATAATATTATAAATATTCATTAGGAATCTTACCGAATATAAATATTTTTTAAAGCTTGTGTACCATTAAGACATGATGAATCAATACCAAAATTATTTGCAACAGTTGACCATAATTGTCGATCATTTACTTTATCCCAACCACCATGACCAACAACTGTTGTGTATAGTGCTTGTAAATCAACAACTTGTCCAGCAATTGTTGGTAAACAACGAAATGTTGTTCTAAAAAGTAGACATATAAATAAGTTTTATTTTTGTTTTTTTTTTTTTTATTAAAATAATACATACTGACGACATCGATGAAATTCTCGAAGACGTTTGAGAAATTCTTCATAAGAAGATAATGGTGCGGAAGGAGGAGGAGCTTGTAATGAATTATTATTATTTATAAAATCAGTATTTGTTGAATAAAAATTTGTATTTGTTACATTTGAAGGTTGAGTTGATGAATGAATAAGAAAAACAGATGATGATGATGACGATGATGATTGTATATTATTTGTTGTTGTTTTACATAAAATTGGACGTGGTTGAATCGGTGGTAACGTTGTCATGATTCTTGTTGACTCCAACTTTAAAAGTGTGAGACAAGAACACAACACAATTAAATGAAATAAACTTGATTTGACGTTTGTTCAATGTGAGAATGGCGATCAATATTAACCAATGAAAACTTAGACATGAAAAACCTTATTGATGCTTTCTTTTTTTTTTTGTATTTTAAAATATGAAATTCTTTATTTTAAAATGATTTTCTATTCATATAGATAACTGTAGAATTTGATAGCTATAGAAAATAGATAAAATCAATAGGTGGCAGCACTATTTAATAATCTTGATAAAATTTAGATTTAATTGTATCGAACTTAAATCTTTATTTTAACCAATTTTTAAAACTGTCCAATAACTTTGATTACGCAATCTATATTTCAATACTAAATTGGAATAGTTGAAGCAATGTTTCTAATAACAGGTGTACGAAGTAAAAGGTTAATGTATACAATACACTTGGCTGGAAAAATAACATTTATTCAATTGTTTTCGTAGAAAATATAACTTTTTTCTTTTATCCTTAAGTCTCTCTTTTATTATATGAGGAGGAGAAAAAAGGACACAAATGTATTTTTCACTTACCATCTGTTTTTCATCATCGATAGATATTTTCGTCAAATGAAAAAAATGATTTGATTTTCCTTTTGTTTTTTTTTTATACATTCTTTATAAAACCTCATCATTGTACATTTTGATACGCTGTACTTACGAAAGAACGATGTAAACATACATTTAACTAGTTTTGGATCATCATTAGAAATGCCGAAGTGATGTAAAATATAGTTCTAGAACCACTGTACAATAATTAGTGGCAGGACAATAATTGAAAATTTGTCTTTAGGAGATGACTGTGTCAATAGCAAACATTTATGATAATATTAGTCTATATCCTTATGTTTTCATTAAGACATGGCACACTAAAGAAATAAAGGATATGCTCTCAAGAGACACATTGTTGCACATAATATTATTTTCGTTGTCATAATTTATATCATCCACATGTTAAACGATACGATCCGTATGTGACCGTGTACATGTCGTGCTGAGCTGCAAATTTCAGTATAGGACAAAGTTGCGATGAAAATACAGATAAACATATTAATCTATATGGAATGATTAATATGTATTGATTTTCTACAATAAATACGATTTCTCTAGAACTATCTGCTTACAATTATATGGTTCGATGTTTTCTTATATTAAAAATAGATTTAATTGTTAACAAAAATAAATCATAAAATATAGTTGTTAAAACAATATTAAAATTTAATTTGACAATTTTAATTTTAATAATTATCTACAAAAGAAAAATATTTATCTTTAAATTACGAAATAACGAGATATAAACTCTATTGTCTTGTAGCGTCCTCTTTAATAACATGGAAAACTTTATTTTTTTTAAATTTTTCGATATATTTTCAAATCTTTCTTATATCTAAAATTAAATTTTATTAATTTTATTCTATAAAAAGTTTTTCATCATTTCTAATCGGTTCTCTCTAATAAGCCATTCACATTTGAGATTGATCCCAAAATTGTTCAGTGAATTCTTATTTCATTAATTTTCATAGTAAAAAAAGAAGATGGATACAATTAATTTTTATCCATCCGATACTACAATCAGTGGTCTTCTATTCAGTAATTATACATCTGAAGAAATTCGTCGTTTAAGTGTAAAAGAATTAACATCATCGTCAGCAATTGATCGTCTCGGTGCACCAGTGCCTGGTGGTCCATATGATTTAGCATTAGGACCTTTTGATAAAAATGATCGTTGTTTTACTTGTGGTCAAGGATTTGTTTCTTGTCCAGGTCATCTTGGACATATATCTCTTGTTCTACCTGTTTATAATCCAGTATTCTTTCGAAATCTTGTTAATGTAAATGAAAATAAATCAATTTTGCTTTAATATATACAGTTTTTTGGTAATTTTCAAGGTTCTTCGTGGTTGTTGTCTTCATTGTCATACAATTCAATGTTCAAACGCAGAAAAATATTTATTTTGTATGCAAATGCTTTATTTAAAACATGGTCAAACAAATGAAATAGATAATTTACAATCGATTTATAAAACATGGATATTAGAAAGAAAATCTTTAGATACATTTTATGAACATATCAATGAACATATGAAATTAAATCCACCATCATCAACTAAAATAGAAGCAACAACAAAAAATTTATTAGCCATTCGACAACAACTTATAAAAGATTTTGAAGCACGAGCATTTAAAACAAAAAGTTTATATTTTGTTTTTTCGATCATAGAAAAATTTCGAATAAAATTTTTATTTTTTATTTTTTTTAGAAAAATTTTGTCCCAATTGTAATACACCTGTACGTTCACTTCGTGCAGATTCACATTCAAAACTTTTTTATTCTCAAGGAATTTCAAATAAACAAATAAAAGCTTATCAAGAACGTATGTCTAATGTTCGGTAAGTATTTAATGAATTATTTCTCAACAATAGCCTAATTCGAATAATCGTCCTTTGAATAATCATACGAATCAATCTATTGAGTGTACTCAACAACCTATTAGTTCTAATAAAGAATACCGAGATACATGTCCAAATAACCAAATGTTGGAAGAAGTCAGGATACCTTAATTATGTCTTCACTAATTTTCTTTTTGCATATGTGCTCTTCGCCATTGAGTAATATAACCGAGTCGAACTAGTACTAGTTTTACTTATTTAGGCTGAACTGGCATGGACAGACTTTCTCTAGTGAGAATATATATTATTGCATTTTTCTACACAAGCGATGATTTGACAGCATAGGTCTTCCTTCCCGGCATTATAACCGTTTTTATGAAACTTCGTTCTGTACCAAGGTGTTTAGCAAACAATCGAATCAACGCATTTCAGACAAAACGGAACAATCATTCTGTCTGAAACTTTTAGGATACGTGAAAGATCATGTAATCTTTTTATAGATAAATTTCAGGCTGAAATTCCTTAATTCGATTGTTTGTTGTAGGACGAAATTTCAGGAAAATGGTTATGATGCTGTGGGAAGGCTTATGGAGGCGAATCTTTTCGAACTCTCGTAGTCCCACTTACTGGTAAAACATGAGCTCTAAAGTTTTTAAGGCCTCCCTTCGCCCTCAAAAATCGATTTTCCCATCAAGACAAGTCAAGCAGGCTGAAATTTTCAGGTCATAATGGGGCTATAGTGGAGAGGCTTTAGTAAAAATTTTCAGCTCGATATCATGATGTTTGACAGAGATATGAACCAAACAAGAGTCGAAAAATAGCTCATTTCCTGTCCAATGTTTCTTAGTCTAGGCTCGTGCTACATGTTTAAATCTTTTTTTTGTTAGAAAGAGCATGTCAATATGCAGGGCATCACAGAACCCTTTTTTTAAATTCTTACTTTTTTTAGCGAAGAAAGGAAATCACAAGTTCAATGACTCAAAAAAATGGGTGTCTAGTTACATAAATGTCTGTATATATAATAAAAATAAAGCTTAATTAAAAAAAAAGGATTCTGGAGTGTCCTGCATCTTGACATGCTCTTTCAAACAAAAAAAATTTTTTAACTGTTGAAAGAGTCTGAACCGAGAAATTTTGGACAGAAGATGAAAAAATTATAAATCGAGAAAAAACGAAAACGATTTTTTGGTTTTTCGAAAAGAGGTTCTCAGGAATCTTGAAAATTTTGGGGAAAAAGTGAGATATCGAAGAAAAACTTTTATCGTTTATGAAAAAGCAAATGATGGACTATCTTTCCATGCATTTACGTCAATATCGAAAATTGACATTTTTTGAGAGGAGGAAGGCCTCAATCAGTTTGTGCGGATCTCCTCATTAGTTTCGATTGCAGATCCGATAAAATCGAAGAAGTTTAACTGATTTCTAGTGAAGTTACCATAAAATCTTCACTGAGATCTAAATGAACGATAGCCTATTGAAATCTACATAAGCGCAATACTAAATATGAATGCGACAAAAAATTCTTATTCGAATTGATAAATCCTTTTTGTCCTTTGATTATAGACAACAAAAAAATATGAATAACAATGATGAATCAAAAGATAATGATGATGAAGAAGAAATGTTAACAAAAATGATGTCTAGTCAAATGTATTTAACACCATTAGATGTATTAAAACATTTCGAAAAAATTTGGACAAATGAAAAAGAAGTACTTGCAATTTATTTAGCTACTTTACGATCACCACATCATTCAATAACACATATTCATAATAATCCAATAAGTTTATTCTTTTTTGAAGTTTTACCTGTTTTACCTTCAAAATTTCGTCCCGTATGTATTTAATTATATTTAAAAAAAAAAAGAAAGAAAGATTTAAATTAGAAAATTTATTTTTTTTGATTAAGGTTTTATCATTTAATGATCAAAAATTTGAAAATCCAAAAACAGTTCGATATTCAACAATTATTCAAGATAATCAATATATGAAAGAACTTTTATTATTAAAAGATAAACAAACTACAGACATACCAACATCAACTACTGTAAGATATTTTTATTAAATTAGTCTTTAGATTTTATTATTTTTTATAAAACACGATCTAAAAGAAATATGACCGTAGAAATTTCGACTCCTCTTCCTTTCGCACAAACATGACAGATATAATCATGAGATTAGTATTATAATTGTTCTTGACTTTTCTTTCACACTCACTGCGATCCATATCTTCCATCATTGATATGCATTAACACTAGGTAGAAATTTATAAACCGAAATATATATATATATTGATTAATCGTCTCTTTTACAATATCAGCAGTTCCATCGTGTTTCATATTTTAATTCTGTATTGATTGCATTAATAGCTTTTTGTTTTTGTCTTTGTATATTCAGAATCGATCATCTTTAACTAATACTTTACGTGGTGGAACAAATGAAGAAAAACTTAATAATCTTTGGCTTAAAATGCAAATTACTGTTAATTCTATATTTGATAGTTCATTAGATAATCGAAGTGGTGCTCGAGTAGCCAAAGGTATTCGACAAGTATGTCATTAGGTTTTGTTTTTTTTATTTCTTATTGTAAAATAAATTTTTATTTTTGAAAATAATAAAAGGTTATTGAAAAAAAGGAAGGTTTATTTCGTATGCATATGATGGGTAAACGTGTAAATTATGCTGGTCGATCAGTAATATCACCTGATCCATTTATTGCAATCTATGAAGTTGGAATACCTGAAATATTTGCAAAAAAATTAACTTATCCAGAATTAGTTACACCACATAATGTTCATGAATTACGTCAATTAATTCTTAATGGACCAGATGTTCATCCTGGGTATAACAAAACAAAAAAAAAGAACTTTTTTTTATGAATATAATAAAAGATTATTTTTGTTATTTTAGAGCAAATTTTGTTGAACTTGAAGATGGAACAATTCGTCGTTTATTACCAAATAATTTATCTCAACGAACAGCTGTTGCTAAACTTTTATTAACAAGAGAAAAACAACATGGTAATACAACTTTAATGTCTACGAAAAAAGTTTATCGACATCTTCGAAACGGTGATTATGTTCTTGTTAATCGTCAACCAACATTACATCGGCCAAGTATACAAGCTCATATGGTAAATTTATTTCTTTTTTTTTACATTATTCTTTGAATAATATTGATTATCAGGCTCGAGTCTTACCTGGTGAAAAAACCTTACGACTACATTATGCTCAATGTAAATCATATAATGCTGATTTTGATGGTGATGAAATGAATATTCATTTACCACAAAATGAATTAACACGAGCTGAAGCTGCTGAATTAAGTAAGTATTTTACTTTTTTTTTCTTTAAAAAAACAGAAAAAAAAAATTTTTTTTTGTTTTCAATTAGTGATAACTTATCAACATTTTCTTGTAAGCAAAGATGGAACACCGTTAACTGGTCTTATTCAAGATCATGTCGTTGCTGGTACAGCATTAACAATGCGTGATCGATTTTTTGAAAAGTATTTATTTTATTCAAAGTAAAAAAATTATATTTATATAAATCTTTTTGTTTTAAGATCTGATTATCAACAACTTGTATATAATGCTATTGGATCACATTCTCGTCGAAAAATTTGTTTATTACCACCATGTATTTGGAAACCAAAACAATTATGGACTGGAAAACAAGTTTATTTTGTTTTATTTCTCTTAATAAAATCTATTTAGTTTTTTTTTTTATTAAGATTATTTCAACAGTTCTTCTTTATATTCAACCAGCTGATGAAGCATCACTTAATCTCGATAGTAAATCAAAACTTTCAATGAAAGTAAAGAAAATTAATATATATAAATAATAAGAAAAAAGAAAAGATATTTTTCTAATAGTCATGGCCATCGAAACCAAATGCAACAAATATTGATTTAATGGCTGATACAGATGTTATTATTCGTCATGGACATCTTCTATCTGGTTTAATTGATAAAGCACATTGTGGTTCAACACTTGCATCTGTTGTTCATTGTTATTATGAATTATATGGAAAACGTTGTGCTGCTGATCTTATTACTGCTTTTTCAAAATTATTTACACTTTTTTTACAATATTATCGAGGATTTACACTTGGAATTGAAGGTAAAAAATTTTTGTTGTTGTTGTTGTTGTTTTTGATCTAGAAATAAATATTTGTTGTTGTTTTTTAAAAGATGTTCTATTACTTTCACCTGGTGTATCACATCGACGTCGATTAATAAATGAATGTCGTGCTCAAGCAGGACAAAAAGCTTTACAAAAAACATTTTCTCTGTCGGAAAATTCTAATGAAGAAATACTTATTGATGAATTTGCTAAAGCATTTTGTTCAAAAACATTTGATGAACGTATATCAAAAGAAATGGATATAAATTATAAAACATCTATTGATGAATATCAGAATCAAATTATTAAACAATGTATGTCACATTTATTTAAACAATTTCCAGATAATAATTTACAATTTTTAATTCAATCGGGTGCTAAAGGTAAAAACTATTGATTTTTTTTATTTAGATTTGTTTTCGTTTATTGTGAGATATTTGAAGTTTAAATAGGTTGAAATCATTGATTAGTAGAAATCGAAATCTATGTATAAAGTCTTCTATCCTACATTTATTATTTCACGTCGACTAATTCTATACTTGAATCTTTTAATAAATATGTCAATTGAATTTTTGTATGACTATCGAATCGATTTTGGATTTTGTCGACCTGAAAACCCTTCACAGAATAGTAGCTCATGTGGCTAATAATTTATTTCGCAAGTCAAAAGTTTGGAGATGGGCTTTTATTGCGGTCTAGTTTTTTTTTTAATAGTGTAACTATGATTTGATTTGTTTACAAGCACAGAAGTGTATAGGATTCCAGAAATTGAAGTCTGAGAACTTTGATACGAGTTATGATAGTTATATGAACGAACTAAAAATCGACTCGTATACTTTTTCAGTTTCATGTTATCATATAACCTGCATGATGCATTCGTTACACTACTTTCCTCATTTATATATTCATCTGTCATCAGTACTTTGGAAATCTTAATATAGATATGCTAAACTACGCTTATTGCGATACTTTGGTTTGAGAAAGCATCGAGCTTTAGAGAAGTTAAGAAAAAACTTCTACACGGTTCTGACAGGCGACGTTATCTTAGAAGCTTATGTACATTTCATAAACGCAAGATATATTTCGATTATCTTGACAGAAGTATAAAGTAAACTCTTTACTACCAAAATGAGGGCTTCTTATTTGTATGAAATAGATAATTCAGATCTTATGAGTGTTTCAATAATGGATATCATACTCACCTCATATTGGCATTTGTTTTTCGAGTCTGAAAACCTCTCTCTCTCAGTTGACCATCGTTCAGCTCTATGACATATCTCAGATTTCTGTTAATTTCATAAAAATTTCCATTATTTCATTTCTAGACTATGTATAATTTCATAACAGAATGGTATTAAAACATGCCTATTTCTTATTTGTCAGTTTCTAAACAATTGTCTACCATTAATGCTCATGTGTACACATTTTTCAGCTCACAAAAGAAAAATCATTTGTTCATTAATAGAAAACATATTGAATAAACGAAATTAGATACATCAAAGAAGCTACAACTAAACAGCAGACAGCAATGAACTAATCAATTCGATGATATACATTGATATCTTCATATCAGTGACAATTGAATATACCTAATGCATATCTGAAGATCTCAAGTTAGAACTAAATTTTGACGATGTGTATTATAATCGATCTCAATTATTTGTCAGTTATTTTTATGAGACTGGTTGAATTACATACTGAAAAAATGTCAGTAACTAATAAATTGTATTGCAAGTAATTTCAAAAAATCTTTAAAATTTAAAATGTAATACAGAAATCGAGATTGTCTCACTTTTATCGACTAAAGTTATCCGATTTAGAAAAATTAAAAAGAAAGTTATTAAACCTAAATTCAAAAAAATGTTCTAAAAAGCTTTTCATACATTGATATATGAACAGTTTTGAATAAGTTCCGTTTGTCATTCGTTGTAGTATAATATATGCTATGACATAGACCAAGATTGAATATCTATGAGTTATTTCTAACAAAGATCTTCCTTTAGAAGCATACTAATAAATTATAAATCGATTGACGTTTTTCATTGAACAAATCGAATTCTGTTCATCGGAGAATTCGACGATCCCTCACATATTTTAAATCTCTATTGTGTTAACATTTTAAAAAGAAACCGAAATAAAATCTCTACTACTAATTCCAAAGTTATAGTAATAAAAAATTTTTAATATTATTTAAGGTTCATCTGTAAATGCAATGCAAATGTCTTGTTTACTTGGTCAACAAGAATTAGAAGGTAAACGTCCACCAATGATGCCAAGTGGTCGAACGTTACCATCATTTCGTCCATATGAATATTCACCACGATCAGGTGGTTTTGTTGATGGAAGTTTTTTAAGTGGTATTCGTCCACAAGAATATTTTTTTCATTGTATGGCTGGACGAGAAGTATGACAAACATTTGTTTGTTTTTTTTTTTTTTTTTTTTTCAAAATTTATTTTTATTTTTCTTTCATTTTAGGGTCTTATTGATACAGCTGTAAAAACTGCACGTATTGGTTATTTACAACGTTGTTTAATGAAACATTTAGAAGGTTTAGTTGTTAATTATGATTTAACAGTACGTGATAGTGATGGAAGTGTTATACAATTTCAATATGGTGAAGATGGTTTAGCTGTTGAAAAATGTACTTATTTAAAAGAAGCATATTATCCATTTCTTATTGCTAATCAATCAACAATATTACGTGAAAATGAATATTCACGTATTGTTGATATGTGTGGTTCAACAAAAGAAAAACCTATAATAAAAACATTAAAAAAAATTCGTGCATGGAGAAAAAAGACACGTGATTTAGTTGATGATGAAAATAATTTAAATGATTCAATATATTTAAAAATAAGTGATGAAACTAAAATACGTATGACACCATTTATAAATTATTCACGTTTTTTTGATTTACATACATTAACAAATTCATTAAAAAGTAAAGATATTAATGAAGCACGTTCAATTATGGTTCAAACATGGAGAAATTTATCTGATGATAAACGTCAACAATATAATCATGGTGTTGTTAAATTTTATTCACCTGTTACACAAAATTATTTACCAGCATCGAATTTAGGTGCTATTACTGAACGTTTAGATGATTTAATAAGAAATTATATTACAACACATGGAAAATTAGATCAAACTAATATGGATAAACGAATATTTGAAAAAATGATTCATTTTAAATCACTTAAATCATGTATTGATCCAGGTGAAAGTGTTGGAATTTTAGCTGCACAATCTATTGGAGAACCTAGTACACAAATGACATTGAATAGTAAGTTATATTCAAATATGAATTCTATCATCATATGTTTGAACTATTTTGAACTTCTCCTCGTTCAACAGACTGTGACAAAAATTAAAATACGATCACAGATCGCTTATCAATAATATCTCGTAATATATTTGTAATTAGCAACAACAGTTTTTGTTATTTGTAATCAAATTCGATCTTTTTATTTTATCAACTAGAAAAAAAAATGACAGTAACAAAGATAGTTTTTATACTTTGTCGAGATGAGTACAGTTCGAAAATGAATTGAACTGAATTTGAAACGATATTTTAAAATTTTCACTTGATATAAGATGATTTATAGATTTAGATTTCGAATCAATTTATTATCGAAGAGTTAGTGAGAGTAGTATCAATTCAGATCATTGAAAATTGGATAAACAATACATTAACTTAGTCGACATGTAACTACAACATGTCTATATTTGAATTAAATCTCATTTCATAACTTCAATTTATCTGTAAATTGAAGAGATGCTTATTAATACCAATGAGTTCTAGAACAGATGTATTCGAACGCGTCGAGACTTATTGAAATCCAACAAATATATTGCAAGTCAGCGAATTCTACTATGATTTGAAATTAAAGAAGGAAGTGCGTATCTAATTAAATTTCAACAATCAAAGAGTCTGTCGGAACTCAACAGAATCTAGGAGAACCTAAGCATGTCAGAAGTGCTTTTTTGTTTTTGTATATAATCTTAGCTTCCATTTATTATAAACCACTACTTGAATTTCATTAAAAATAAGATATCAATTTTTTTCCTTATTTTAACAATCCTATTTGACATATTTTCTTTTTTTGCTTTTTAAGCTTTTCATTTTGCTGGTCGTGGTGAAATGAATGTAACATTAGGTGTTCCACGTCTTCGTGAATTACTTATGGTTGCTTCTCAAAAAGTAAAAACACCAACAATGGAAGTACCTATTTTACATAGTTCATCATCATTACGTAAAGCAAAACGTTTACAACGTCGTTGGTCTCGTCTTTTATTTTCTCAAGTATTAAAAAATTTAAGTATTCATGAAAAACTTTCATTAAAATTAAATGATCATAAACGTACATATAAAATTGAATTTTATTTTGATGAAAAATATGGAAAAAAACAATTAAATGAAATTATACGTTCATTTGAAATATATTTTATTCCACGTTTATGTCGTTCAATAAATAAAAAACGTAAAGAATTAACAACAAGTGGTCTTTTAAGATCAGCACAGATTCGTGATAAGATAACAATTAATGATTCAAATAATAAAGATGAACAACAAGAATTAGTTGAAAAAGATGATGATGATGATGACGATGATGAAGATGATGAACAAATTAATGGTGAAGCTAATACAGCCAAAGAAAAAGCTAATAGAAATGATGAAAAAGAATATGATGATGATGATAATAATAATAATAATAATGAAGAAAATGAAACTGATGATGAAGAAGCAATACAAGATAATCAAGATGAAGATGATCAAACAAATACATCGAAAATCACTATTAAAGAAGATGTCATTGATGATGATGATGATGATGATGATGTACCAGGTAATCTTATTGAAAATAAATCAGAGAAATAAAAACACGAATGTTGAAATCATGAGATTTATTCTTTGACTTCAGAATTCATTTTTCTTAGCAGATCCTGATGAATTTTAACGACTTATCTTCCAGTATGTAAAATTCTTATGCACTATTAGTGTGCATTCTTGATGTAACATGTTTATTATAATATATTCAGTAGAACTGATGAGATAAATTCAACAATTGTTCAATCTCTTTTGAGTTGAAAGTATATTCATCATGTAAGTTCTAATGAACTATAAATAACTTAAAAAGAATTCAGATTCTTATATTATTGCTATCGAGCTACTTCATTTTTATGGTATTTTTTAAATGAATGTTGTGGTTTCCTTCAGAAAAACTTATTTTTGAATTTCAACTTGAATCTTTGCATACAGAGACAGACTTTAACGAGAATTGTTTATTGTGAACGTTTCAAGTATTTTAATTTGCTTCTATCTTGAAATAAGAACATTGAATCTATTGATGTATATGAGCAATATAAAAGACAAGCTTTTATCATAGCTGTATCTTAAGATAGAAATAATAAAAAGATCTGAAACTTTCATAATAAATTATTTTCATTAAGATTTATCTCTATGCAAAGCTTTTAGTTTAACACCAAGAATAAATTTTCCTTGTATTCCTAAGGAGAATTACAGCATGCATTGTATTTTAAAAAATACTTTAAGAATGAAGCATTTCAGCAACAACTCTTTTCAAGATATTCAAAACTCATTAGAACCTACCGTATATATACATAGTCTGAACTCGTTTGTGACTTCCCTATCACCTTTGCCGTTCATAAAACTAGGATTAAATAGCAACTAAAGTCAGAGAATAAAATTCTTTCAACTAATATTTTGTTAGCGAATGTACCAGTCTATAATAACTAATTTTCGAACAAAAAATTCTTTTTTGTTTTTTTTTAAATAGCATTGGATATATCTAAAGAAGAAATGAATAATGATGATGAACAAGAAGTACCAGACAATGAGGAAAATAATAACGATGAACCACCAAGTAAAAAAGCAAAGAAAATCAATACTAAAACTACTCATATGGATAATATGACATACAACGAACGATTTGGTGTATGTATATAACAAACAAAAAAATTAAGAACGATATAGTTTTGATTTTTCATTTTAGAATGTTTGTAAACATGCTGATTATATACGTGACTATATTGCTGATCTTGAGAATAATTTATGGTGTCGTTTAACAATAATATTTCCTGCTACACAACCTCGTATTGATCTTGAAACATTAATTCATAGTGAAGCATCTCGAACATCGATAACATCAATTGTTGGTATTCAAAATTGTTTTATAACAGAAAATAAAGAATATCGTTCAAAAATAAAAACTGATTCTAATGATATTGAATATATTCTTTCAACTGAAGGTGAAAATATAAATGCATTAATGACATATTATCAAATATTTGATTTACGTCGAATATATACAAATAATATTCATCGTATGGCACAAATATTTGGTATTGAAGCAGCTAATCGTACATTAATACGTGAAATAAATCGAGTATTTGGTGCTTATGGTATTGAAGTTGATTATAGACATTTATCTTTATTAGCTGATTATATGACATATGAAGGTGTTTATAAACCATGTAATCGTTTAGGTTTAAGAACTAATGCAAGTCCATTACAAAAAATTACATTTGAAACATCAACAACTTATTTAAGAGAGGCATTGTTATACGGTAAAGAACTAATTATTTTTAATCATTTGTATAAAAGAAAAACTTATTTTTTTGTTTTTCGTTATTTAGGTGAACATGAAGAATTGAAATCTCCTTCTTCTCGTTTAGTTACTGGACGTATGGTTCAATGTGGTACAGGAGCTTTTGATATTCTTACCAAATTATCTTCATGATAACAATAAATTAATATATTATTGTTTGATTCTTTGTTTTCTTTTTTTTTTTGTTCTACAAAAAAACATTTTTTTGTTATGTGGACGTTGTTTTTTTTAGATATATTCTTATTTGTTGTATGATTCCATGACGATTCAATTATATACAGTGGATCTCCAATTACTTTATTTAAGAAATGAAGTTATGAAGATAATTTTATTCTCATGTGTTATTTAATCTGAATGAGTTCTATTTAAACTTTTTCAGAATATAATTAAACAAATAAAACTAATTGAAAACATAAAGAATTATATGAATATTATCAAGATTACATACTTCTTTTCAAACATTATATATTCATATCAATGTTTGAGATAAATATGATTAAAGAATATTATTCAAAATGAAACATACATTGAAAATTTGATGATGTTTAAAAGAATATTCATAAATCTTCAAATAAAATAATCGTAATATAAGTTTCAAGTCATTGTGTATCATCAGAACGGGACAGAACGCATAAGCTGATCCTGTCTGTTTATATAACTTTTTTTTCTCTACCGTAGTTGTATAGTACTAATGATCTTTGGATTTGTAGGTATCATTGTTGAAATGGCGAAACAATATTAACTTCAATATTGATCGATAAAAGTTTCAAGTCAGAAACATAAAGTAACATAAAAATATAATTAATATAAGCTACACACCGTTTTCATCATTACATCGAAATTACATTTAGCCTCTGAAATACAAAAGAGATTGTTGATATGTCGTTTTGTCAAAAATAGGCATGCACCAAACCCAAACCGTTTGGGTTTGGTGAGTTTGGGTATTGAGTTTGGGTTTGGGTTTGAGTTTGGGTAGGGTCCGGGTATGAGTTTGGGTTTAAATTTGATTATGATCCATGTATCTAAGCTTTTGATATACGACTGTTGATCAAACTCAAACCCAAACCCAAACTCCCAAACAGTTTGGGTTTGGGCTTGGGTTTGGTGCATGCCTAGTCAAAAATACACTGTAAAAAAATAGTATATGGTCTTATGCATTATGTCATTCACTGTTTTTCCTCATTTTTAGTATCAATTAGGAAAAGTTTTTTTATTTTTCTTAGATGCAATAAAGTTGATGAACGAAGAAAGTTCTTTCACAAATAGAAACATCAGTTAATTCTACTAATATTTTTATCTCTTAAAGATTGCAATAACAAAAAAAAAGAAAGAAATAAGACTAAGAAGTACATGACCTGACATCTCGATTCGTTGAATGCTTTTATAAAATTCTCGAAAACTTCTTACAATTTCTAGAAAAACAAAGGAAAACAATTTCATACAAAGTTCAAAAAGATAATTTTATATATTAAAAGATCTTGTGATTGGTACATACAAACCCAATCCACACACAAACAAATCATGTTTTATATAGTAATATCACTTGGAATATTCCAAGTTGCATAAAATACACCAAATAGTGAGTCATTCCAGGAGGTAAAAATTATTTTTCTGTTTTCTGTCTCGTTTTGAATTGTAGGAAAAATCATGACTTTTTTTTAATAAGAAGATTAAATAAAAGTGATTTGCATCTCTTATTATTTCTTGTTTAAGACACTTTTTTTCAAATGTAGTGTACAAATAGTTTTCTTCTTGATACAAGTTTGAAACATATTCACGAAATGACTCTATTGCTTGTCATTAAAATATTGAATCGATAACATATGACTTCGTCAACAAGAACGAATGAGAGAAATGTTAGGTTTACAAATATTTAATTACGAACACATGTGCAATCGTTCGTAGGTAAATGATCCATAAGAGCCGAATCAAACAACCGGTAATCAGCTAGTTCTATACGAATAGAGTTGGTAATCGACTCTTTTTATGTGAGCTAGACTATTCAATGCTTTCACACTAAAATAAAATGTGTCGCATGTGTAGTACTTTGTAACACAATGCACAACAGATCTAAGTACGACACGAGGTGCTCATTACGATATATTCTGTCCCGCGACAGCACGACACAGGCGACACCTTCTGAAAACGTTGTTCGAATCTAGTATGCAGCGAATTTTTCATTTTGTTTTTTGTATGTAAAAGAAAATTATATTTTTTTCAATCTTTTCCATTTAATTATTCATAATCTAAAAACTTAAGCAGGTCAGATCTTGAGATCTGTCCAGCCTTGAATTGTCTACATGGAACTGTGTGTGCAAAATAAAACGATGAATGAATAGTCAGCAGACAGAACGCAACAAATTCGTATACGACCCATTTTATTTTAGTGTACTGTTTATTCGATTCTATTGGTTTATGAAAGCTTCATTTCAGATCATATTAGTTGAAATGGAGTTGTCCCAAATATATTGGAAAGGATAAGATTAGGTTTTCTAAAATCCTAGCTCATATAAATAGAGCTCGATGGTCGATATCAACTAAGTTAGTCGATTTTAAAATGATCACAAACCTAATAGCAGCACCCGCGAAAGTGGGGGGGGGGGGGTGGGAGGGGGTACACCCCCCCAATAATTGAAAATTATTTATTATTAGCCAGCAAAGTGGATGAATTTTTTTGAACTTTTAAAATATCCTCCCTGTTAAAGGTTTTTCAGACATCTCCCAAAAGGATTCTGAGTAGCGATGGAGTCAGGGGATGACCTTTCCCAAATAATTGTAAACTATAGTTGGGATATCGGTGAAAAACATGAAGTTCTATGGCAAGTTGAAGAAATCAGATGGTTTTTTTTCCTCGAAACCCAGTGTAAAACGATGGTTTTTCTAGAAAATTCTGAGATGTTAAAATTTGTCGCTTCGCGAAGGAATAATCATATGAGCGTATTCAGCCTAAAAATGTCTATGATTTTTCTATTTTTATGACAATTTTACGGTTTTCTACCTTGTAAGCAGCTTCATTTTCAAGCAATCATCACTAGGTGGCCGTCTTTGGCGGCAAAATTGTTACGACTTATCGCAACACTCTTTCCTTTCGAAAAAAATAAGCAAAAGACGAGTTTTTCATAAGTCTGAGAAAAGTTTTCGCTTCGCAAAAAATAACAGTTGTGTAACCAAAGTTAACTTAGAAAAACTTCCAACTTTAGTCGATTTTCCCTTTGAAAGACCTAATCGAGAACAATCGTCACCAGCGTGGCCGCCTTCGCCGGCCGAATTGTTGAAAAATTTTCTTACATTGGACATAATTTGTCTTCTTGAAAATTTGCCCGAAAAAGTCGAATTTTTTAAGAAGGTTGCAAAAAGTTTTCGCTTTGCGAGAAATTGTTACATTTTAGGTTGCAAGAGAGACATTAATATCAGATCTAATGCGAAAAAAAATCAGGTGCGTAGCCAGAAGTTTTCTAAGAGGAGGAACCAGGGTTCCAAGGGGGACCATCATAGTAAAAAACAATTTTCACTTCGCGAAAATTGAACTCTGTACTCCACCAGGAAATTTTTCTTGGAAGGGGACCGATCCTCTTTCCCCTTGGCTACGCCACTGAAAAAAATTTTGCTTCGCTCAAGCATAGCTGCCTCAGGACCCATTGTACCCCCCCCCCGATCCTGGGACCTTCGCGTGGGGTCTGCCTAATAGCGAACAGTTTCTTGATATGAACAGTGCGTATAGTTTTTCTTTTTCTTTGTTACCTTTTGGACTTAATATAGTAATTTTTTTATATTGTTTTCTAGCTTCAAAATTTGATGCTATTTACGACTACATAAGTATGACATCACCAGATAATGATGATAAATCCAAAAATACATTACCCGTGGATAAATATTCTGAGACAGAATCGCACATGTCTGATGATAAGAACAGATCATTGTCTCAATCGTCTTCTCAGCAAACATCTACAAATGTTGCTACGAATCTATGTATTGTCTGTTCAAAAAATCATCGAGCACTTGCATTTGTGCCTTGTGGCCATTTCACTGTGTGTGTACCATGTGGGCATGGTTTAAAGTCGTGTCCAACATGTGGATCAATTATTAAAGGATTGCTGCGTATTTATGATTAAATTGTACATTACACATATTTATTACTGGATATCGTTGGTTGTACACTTTTCAAGTAAAACTTAGATGGGTTTTTTGGTATTAATATAGTAGAGTATAGTCTTCACATTATTATTTAATTGATGAGAGATGAATAAAGGCAATATTCTGTTTACTTGCCATACTTTTTTAACTTAGCTTGAATGTACTTCTGTACAAAAAAAGTATAATCATAATAAGTTCAAAAATTATTCTTTGAAATCATTTCATATTGAGAAAATCATTTTTAATGGTGTTCAGTGTTTCACATATAAAACGATTCTCTTATCAATTATTTCTAATTTTAAACATAAAGAAACATCAGCAATGTGTCGTAAAAGAACGCGTAAAGACAAAGAGAACATATTTATAATCGATTGATTTTTTACATATGAGCTGCATATATTATGAGTAATATCTAACATTTATCTATGCTATACATAATTATTCAATGTACTTGTGCATATTTTATCCCATTAGTTCTTTAAATTCGATTGTCCATTAATTTTTTTTACCTCCCTCCCTACCCTTTTTTTTTATTAAATAAAAAACTTAAGACAAATATCTCTTCAGACTAAATGATACATCAAAATTAGTAGCGGTGTTCATCAGGTATAAATAATACTATTATGTTTTGATTATATCCGGATTATATAATGAATATATTTGTCGGGTGACTTATTCTTTCATCTGTAACCAGCATGATGAAATATCACTGAAGATTTTTCATCCAATTAATTGAACTTTGCACAATAAATTGTATTTTATTGAATTCATTAGCCATGTTATCAAGCTGAATAGATAATAACATATGCAGTTACATGTTCTTGACATATTGGACATAAGCGTTTGATTTGACCACACGACTTACATAAACAAAAATGGCGACATGGTAAAGCCGTAAGTTTTTTTTCTTCAATCATACACCATGCACATTTATGAGAAACTATATAAAAAATATTGAATATTAATTTTATATGTACACTTGATATTTTACCTTGTCGTGTCGAGAATTCTGGATCGATGTCATTCAATTGGCGAACATAACGGCATGGAAAAAGACAATGTAGATCTTTGAGATATGGATGAGGTCGTGAACTGTTGTTGACAGCAGGTATACTACGTTTACAATAGAAGCACTTGATAAATCTACCCCGATTTGGATAGTATAAGCCAGATATTGCCAGCTCATGAGCATTAATAGGGCAACCACCAGGATAGCTTTCGAATGAACGTTGTCTTTCAGACAACATGAAAACAGATTCATATTTGGATTGAACAAGACCATCATATGGTTGTGATTCGGCATTTATAATGTCTGTATCTGTGAAATTTTCTTTCATTGTTCTTATTGGTACTGGATTTGAATTGAATGCATTGGATGCCAGAACAAATAAACACAGTGGTGAAAGATATTTGTGAATAATTAAAGGATTATCATTAGATTTCCAATTGTAATAATGCATATGACAATGAGGACATTTTGAATAATTTTCTGTATCAGATATGATCCAACCTCCTTTAGTCATATCATAACGTGATGGTTTGGTACATGACCAATTTATTAATGATTGTTCTCGTTCAATAGTTATACTTGATTGTTCAGTAAATTCGACACCTAATTCTATATTTTGAAAGAAAAAATTAAATAAAAATTTTATTTTTAATTTTAAATCAAACATACTTTGTCGATTTCTTTGATAGTTTCGAAGATCATCCTCAAATGATTTTGATATATCTATATTTTAATTAAAATTTAAACGTTTTTTTTTATTTGATTGAACAAGAGAACTCTTTCTTACCAGTATACGATTGATTTATGTTATTCAATAAGTAAGACGACGATGAATGTCTACCATTGAAAGATTGTTGTTTGTTCTCATAAAACTCTTTCAATGCAATACTTGGAATGATAACATCCTTCTTCTTTAGATCGATAAGCTCCATCTGTTTTTTGATAATTTCACATGCTATAAATAAATCACTATTATCGATAGAACTATCATCTAAATAAATGAAAATATATTCATAAGAAAAGACAAAAAAATCGTTATTTTATGTTTTTTACGTTTATATCGAAGTTGATCTTTCCAACAATGTTCAACAACTGATCGTTCAAATTTTTTCTCTTCTAATAAACATTTTGAAATAGGTAAATCAAGATAAGCAGAAACGAGTTGTGAGAGTGTTCCATCATCAAGTATATTTGGTTGATGATGATCATTTTTAAATTCACTGGTTTTAGCATTTTCTAGATAAATAATAATATGATTCATTAATAAAACTAAATTCTTTTTTGTTGAAAATTGTTAGTTACAATAGACTTTACAAACCTGACATAGGTTTTGTTGATTGTTGAATTTTATGATATAATTCTTCACCACATAGTTGCCTAGCATAATTACAATATGGAAAGCATCGTACATGTTCAGCGATTGGATGATTATTTAATTCCCAATTATTGAATGAACCATTACAATAGAAACATATTATTTTAGAACCATTGAAGAAGAAACCTGCATCAACAAGTTTATCTACCGATGGAAATCCTTTCTTAGACCAAGTAGAAAATGATGCTGAACGTTTTTTAGGATCTACATAGTCAATATAATTTGGCACTGTAAATACAGTGTGATTGTGTTGTAATGCATCACAGTGTGATGTAGATTTGACAAAAAAACAATTTGGTGAAAATATTTTATGTACTTCCCATGGATCATCTATTTCAATATTCCATTGTTGACATATCAGATCACAATAAATACAAATAACTCGATCATCAATATTGCAACCAAAAAATCCAGCGTCAATCATTCGAGAAAGAAATGATATTGGGTAAGACCAATGAGAAAATGTACGATGACGAATAGTTTTAAGTCTATTCGATTCGTTCCAGCTGAATGGTAATTCTCTCTTTTGCCATTTTAATGATCTTTCTATACAAAAAAAAACAACCGAAAGAAATTTATAGATTAAAAACAATATTTCTAAAAAAAATTATTGTGCTTACGTTTATGTACACGTTTATTCATTGACCAGGCCGTTACTATGTATTTTTTTTTACCAAATTATTTCAAAATACAAAGATTTAAAACAACAAAATTCAAAAGAAAAAAAAAGTTTTAGATTTTATCTTAAAAATGTTTTCATGAATATTCTATCACGGGATGTATTGTATTTCGCTGAAAATCGTTTCGTTGAAAGACTCGTTTACTACTTTAGACTGTTCGAATACCTTAATTTTTATACTAGCTTGTTAAACATGAAGAGGCCGACTCATTTGCTTACACCGACACCTTTGGAGCGCCCTACATAAATAGAAAATGCTTTCGATCGAGCGCTTTTCCGCGAAAAACATACTTGCCTTATCATGTACCACAAGTGCAATCTGATGTTTTGTTTGCGTTCTCCGTCTATTAAAGTACGTCATCATAGAAATTTTTATTAATAAAAATGTACGTGTAACTTCACCAGGGTTGTTTTTTCTTAAGATGATTCACCTGAATCATATGATAAGAAATGAAAAAAATATATTGTTTTTTAATGATAGAAGACAAAAACATTAAAAAAAAAGATAAATTTCCTTGATTATTATGAAACATTTATGAGATTAAATTACTTTCAACTATTTATTACTTTCAGATTATTCCGACAGTAGATATTTATGAGAGAAAGCATAATTAATTTTTTGTTATCAAACACTTTAGCTTACATCTTTACACAATGCCTACTAACAAAAATATGCAAAAGAAAAACAAAAACGCTTCATTACTCACGTTATTTTGCTTTCCTTTCTATTTACATACACAGAACTTGTCATTTGACGTCATTCTTTCAAGTACAGACGTCTACTATTGTGGTGTCATAATAACATTTGTTTCTTTAGATTTACTAGAAATACCATCAACAGATGGTGCTGAATTGTTGAATCTTTACAAATAATTATTCGAAACAAATAAGACTTAACATTAGGATAACTTTGCTACAAGAAATTGACAAAAACTATGTGCGGTTGCCACCTTCTTTAACTTTTTTTCTTAATGATGTAACAAATCCTATTTTATCTCCATAAAGATTATAAATTTTCGATATGAAAACTATCCTATCAAATCGTAGTAATTCTCTTTACAGATTTGGTATATAAAGTACCAGTATCAAGTAGAGCGAATAAAACTGGTTATAATTGACACAAACATTTGGTTGGATTTGAGAAGTTTTCATACTGAAAATTTATAATCTTTATGGAGGTAAAATAAGATTTGTTGTATCCCTACCTTTTCTTAAAATTTAAAAAATACCAGTGATCATTAGTTTTTATACAGTGTCGTCATTTTATCTTATATCCTCATAATTTGACGTCATATGTAATGTGTCAAAAGATATTGAACATTTGTTTGAAATGTTTTTTATGTAAATTTTCGAATTCGAAATTCACTTGTGTATTATTTTGTATTCTATTTACAATTATGCTTGCTAATTGGTACGACTAGAGATGTACGAGACTCAAAAACAAAACTTCATCAGTGTCCAGGATCAGGACCACTGAACAGAGAAATTGTTGAGAATGGGATCGAGACTACCGGAAAAAACTTTTGTGTGAGTTTCAAGGAAATTATCTCATAAATCATATGAATCAGAACATAATACAAGAGAGATGACCCAAAAAAAGTGCTAGTCGTTAACTAAATAAAACAAAAAAATACGAGTATTGAAGAATTGCTTTAGAGGTGATACGAATAAATTCTGAGATGTTTTTTTTGTAGATCGAAACCGGAGCCCGAAAAACTAAAATCATCGGGACAGAGATCACTAAACAAGAAGTTGCCAGGACTAAAAAAACCTAGAGTCCGATACGTTCATTTTTTGAAAAATTTGTCGTATAATTCTGCACAAAACGATATAATTTACTCAGGTAATACATTTTTCTAATTCCCTAGAAATCAACTTATTTGAACAATGAGATTATTCACAACTTTACAAATCTACACTTTTCTACAAAAAAAAAATTTATTTATAAAGTACTGTGACTTTTGTTATGACAAATTTACAACTCATTTTGGTATTTAATCGATGCTAGATAATTATCTCGAGTACATTAGTAGACTTGACGAACTCTGACCGTATTAAAATGAAAGCTCAAATGCTTTAAGAATAAAAAAAACTTTCTTCAAAAAAATAAAACATTCAGATTTGGAAAATTTGTACATAATATCATTGTTCAAATAAGTTGATTTCGAGAAAGGAAGAAAAATGTATTAGTTAAGTAAATTATATGATTTAATGCAAAATTACACGATGAAACTTATCAAAAACAGCGAAAGATAAAATCTGAATGATGATAATTGATTGGAATATCAACAAAATAGTGATGACATCATTTATTCTGCTGTAGTCGTTATTTCCTTAAAAAAAAGTAATTTTATTAATTGAAAAAAGTAAAATAAAAATTTAAAATAACTCAATTTTGACACATGTCAGACTTTCATGTGATTTTAATAAATATCGGAATTGTAATTTTTGATTCATTATTCAAACTTTCATATCTTTTATAGCAACTACTTTTCAAAAACAAAATCATCAATTATAATTCCAAACATATCTAAGAAAATAGAATGATAAATTTAATACATTTCTTTTGCATTGTTGACAACATTAAAATCATGACAATACTTTTTGGTTAATAGAAGAATGTGATTGAATGTGTTGAGAAGCATATTTGAATTCTTCGACAAATGTAATTTCAATGACTGCATCACTGACGAAATATGTTTGAGAAAAAAGTACAACATTGAATTCACGAAAGGTGAAGACAATCGTTTTTTTTTTATTCATTTGATTTAGATAGTGACAAATAAAAGTAATATTGATTGTCATCATTAACTCTCTCTTCAATTGAATGGAAGACATAAGTAAATAAATTTTAAATGTCAACGACAATATCATAACTATTATATAAAATCAGTTAAGTAGTCTCTGCAAGAGAAGACCCAAGACTTCTATTATGTCCAAACGTACAAATTTTCCAGGTAGGGATCTTCTCTTATGTCACATTTATTTTTATGATATTTAATTAAAAGGATTTTTCAAAAAACGATATTATTAAAATCCTGAAAACTAGTCATCTTTTGATGTACAGATACTAATGAAAATTCTAACTTTTGTGCGAACTTTATTATTTAATGGTATCCTTGTTTAACGTGCAACGCGTCCTTCTACTGATGCAAGTAGCAGTTTAGTCGAAAAGTCAACAAGAGATAGATGCATATCCATTCACTAGAATATCTTTGAAATAAATGAATTAGATATAGATAATATTAACAGATTAATATAACTATGATCAAATATTGAATAAGCTATTCAGTTATTCATTAATGTTTTCGTTTCATTGAAATAGATCATTGTGTATTTTCTCTGACTAATCTATCATTATATGAAAGAAAATCAAAGTCAAAAATAGAAGAATTCATATAACTTTCATTTAATAAAAATGTTAATTATTCAAATGAATGTCAAGATCATTAATGCATCAATAGACGCAACTAATTGTTGTTACTATTACGAGAATAGAAACTAATAAGAAGAAAATTAATAAATAATTCCCAAGAAAAAAAAAACAATATAACGAGTCACAGTATTTCAATTGTTCTTCGATAAAAAAGAAAACTTTTGTCATTGACATGACTAATCCATTAAGCTAAAAAGAACAAGAAATTGTATTAATTCAATATACTATATCAAATATGCAAAGACAGGAAAGAATAAATTAACAAAATTTAATTCAAAAAGTTCCAGCAAGTATAAAGAAGTAAGTTGAAGTATACATATGAATTTAATTGATATTTCAATCTTTCATATCTGAATTTTCAATTAGAAATTCATCTGAAACTTGTATAACCCATCGTATGAACACTCTTATGTGCATAAAATTTCATATCAATTTATAATTCATACAAATTTATTGTAAAATTAAGAGTTCAACAAGAGAAAAATAACCTATTATTGACTATGAAATCATTCTCATTATCTTTCATGATTATATAAAATTTCTAAACCATATGTTCTTGACAATGATAATTGACATATTTGTTTTATCACGTCAATGACTTGTCCAATTAACTTGTACATGTCCTTTTTTTTTTATCTCTATTGTGTTAGTTACTAATAGTAGAATCACCATCAGGGGTTCATCATCGTTATTTTGTCATCGATATAGTTGATCTCGTCGAAAAGGATTAGTAGTCTTCTCTTTCTCTTTCTCTCTCTCTCTCTCTCTCTCTCTCTCTCTCTCTCTCTCTCTCTCTCTCTCCCTCTCACTTGTCTATTTCAACGTATATCGTTTATTTTAAAATGTCGACGTAATAAGAAGAAGACAAAAACGTGTGCACAGATGTATGAGGAGGTGTGAGTGCATGCATATGATGTGGGCGAAGATGAGTAGCATCATCTCTGCGCCCTTTTTTCTTTCTTTATCTTTGTCTTTTTTTGTTCTTTCATAGAAAGGATCATTCATTTGACATAATTTTGCATTGAACACGCATATATATATATATGTATAGAGAGAGAGAAACATTGACACATACCAATTGAATAGTGACACAAGTGATGGCCAGTTAGTCAAGAGAAGAAAACAAAAAAGACAGAATGAGATGAAAACAATCATATGGCTCAATATTTCTTATTGATATTTATTATTGCCTTGTGCAATATAACAAAGAAAACATCAATAGTAGTTCATGCTAAATGTAAGATAATGAAAAATTTTTTGTTTGTTTTTATAATATGTTTTTTTTTTTTTTATTTTAGTTTTTGAATATGAATTACCTAATAGAACAGTAACAATATGTCCAACTCATTCATTAATTTCAATTGAATGTCCACAAAATCCATCATTAAATAATCAAAAATGGCAATCAAATGTTCCACAATATCTTATTTCTATTGATTATATTCGTTCATTTCCATCACGTCTTGGTCATGATCCAATTTCTTGTCAACCTGATTTATCTCATGCTTGTAATAATTATGATTTACGTTATATAAATACATTATGTAATGGAAAATCTCAATGTTCTGATATTCCTTCTTATCAAATACGTGATAGAAGTTTATGTGCATTCAAAGCAGTAACAAATATTGGTTTTCATTGTGTACCAACATGGAATTTACATGAAATACAAACAAAATGTGACATATGTAAAAATGGTTCATTAACAAATGATTATGGTTTTATTTATTCAAGAAATTATCCATTAGATACAATACGTGTACCATGTTTTACAACAATTTATGCACGACCATATCATAAAACAGTACTTTATTTTGTTAATGGACAATTAAATCATGATCAATTAAGAATTGAAAGTGTTTCATCTGAAGGTATTACATTATTAAATATAACATTAAATGGAAATCAAACAACACAAAGATTAGCAGCATCAACATATGAAATGAAAATAACATTTTTACCAGGAATTATTTATTCACATCAACCAACTAATTATTTACTTTATTTTTATACAATACCTGTTTGTTCATATATTGATCCATGTCCAACTGGTTTACCATTATCAACAACACCTATTATTATACCACAAACAACAAGTCGAATGCGAATTCAATCAGTTGGATGGACAACATTGCCAAGTTAGTGGAGAAAATAATATTAACTTTTAGATGAATTTTCAATTTTTTGTTTTATTTTTATTTTATAGATATTTGGATTGTTATACCAATTATCTTAGCTTACATACTTCTTTTACTTGTCGTCATTGTTTTAGCTCTTTTATTCCAGTAAGTCAAAAATTATTTCGAAACAAAAAAAAAGTTTCATTTTAAAATCAAAAAATCATTTTTCATATTTTAGTCGACGACGTAAACAACAAAAAATAATAAGTAATATTACAACAAAAAATTTATCATCACGTTATTTAGACACAAGTGGCACGTCTAGTCGTGCTCAACTTGTTACACCATTACCACCTCCAATTAATAATGATACTGGAATGGATACTTATCGTCGTACAACTACATCACAAAATATTCATTATCCTTTATCAACTTCTTCATTTGCACAAAATACGGAAAGATATCATCGTGAAAGTCGTAGTGATTTTGATCTTCATCATAATACAATGAATAATGTTAATTATGGTTATCATACATCTATACCTTGTCGTAATCGTACTATAATGACAAATGGTATACATCGTCCATATGGTACAATTGATTATTCATCAATAAATAATAATTTTCATCGTCGTCGTTCATTACCAAAATCTTTTTCGGATTGTAATTTATGTAAACAACAAATTTTTTCTGACGAATATCAACATTATTATGATGAAGAAAATGATAATTGGCATTTAGAAGATAATAAAGAACAACAATTAGAATCAAGAGCTTATCGTGAAAAAATTAAAGAACATTTTCGTGAACGTTTAACAGTACGTAAAATTCCTGATACTGATATATTACCACCTTCAACAACAACAGTTGAATATTCAACTATTTTACCACGTCATCAACGAATTGGAAGTCAATCAAATCGTTCAAATGGACAAGTTGTTCATCATTTACCATTTCAATATATTCCAAATGATGATTCTACAAATGTTCGTACAGTTGAATATAAACGAAATTCAAGTCAAGAACGTGTTGCTGTTGGAAGTAATCAACAACAACAACAACAACAACAACATACAATAAATGATGAAAATGGTACAACTAATTTTACAGTTAAATTTTATGAACGTGATGATGATGACATTGAAAATCAACTTGATCGTTGTTTACATGAAGCACGTGAAGTTCAAGAAATGTCAATGAGAATGAGTGAACAACAACAACAACAACAACATTTTAATCGATATCAATATCAACATCAACAACAAAGACGTTTTACTGGAAATGCTGATATTTAAATATTTTTTCTTTTGACAAAAATAGAAATATCATTTCATGGTTATTGTAAATGTCTTCTTTTTCAAATGTAACTGTCAGACAATAACCTTGAATTTCAGTTTGTTAACATTGACACTTATATATATACATATATCGATATATATATATAGATATATATATATATATGTGAACCTTGCCCTATTCTTTCCTTTTTTTTTGCTTATTTGCCATTTAATTTCTATAAGTCTTTATGTTATTTATTTTGTTCTCATATCAAAAAAGATATTGCACAATACGATTTGTTGCCGATACAGCATAAGGTACACGAGGCCTTGGTCCAAATGTAGGTCGATTAAATTGTTCACGGGTTGATCTATTAATACCGTTATCCAATGGACCAAGACGATCAAGTGATACATCCGAACCAAATGAACCCTAAGAAAAAAATATTTAAAAAGACAAATATAAATGATTTAATTATTAAAAATAAGATTAAAAATAAATCATACTTGACCAAGACCAGGTGTTTGTACAGCAACTGATATTTTTGCTGCACGTCGAATTGTATCACGTTCACGTGCTGGATAAACTTGTTGTTGCATTTTATCAAAATTTGTTAATAGAATAGCATCACGACGTGGAACAAAACCAATATCACCAATTGTATATGAAAGATTATCGCGACGTTTACCTGGATCTCTATTAAATTAAATATTAAATATTAATTTTCTTCAGAATTTCTTTTGAATTACCTAATATTCAATGTTGAACGATTGATATCAATATTAGATGGTTGTTGTTGTTCATCAACATCTTTTTCTTCTGTATTTATTAAAATTTCATGAAGTTGCTCAAAAAGATTACCAGTCGTCTCAGGAGTAATAATTTGTCCACCTTGTTCTATAGGAACAAGTGCATTTTTGTCTTCATCTTTAATCTATACAAATATATTCATAATAATAATTATTAGTTAAGAAAAAAAACAGGAAACATTTTATTTAAAGTTATATATTTAGAATTAAGTTATTAATTGGTGACCTAGAAATACTTTCAAATGGATCAAAATGAAAAAACAAAGAGATCAATTCAAAGTAGTTTCAAGGACAGCAGACATTGTTTTGCTGTAGTATAGAACAAATATCAATGATTGATCAAATGACAATCTATACTTTGGATTGTTAGCACTTGTTATTTTTTTATCTGGCTATTGATATTATTTTATAATCTTTATCATCATGAGATAGAAATAATGTCAATAGATTTATTGTATTCTAGTGTTGATTTAGATTTTATAAAGTCTTGAAATTCGCTTCTCTTCATCTGATTATTTTTTTAAATCCTATTTTCACGATTATGTTTTTTAGTTCTATCCTATAGAATTGAGAATAAATAGTATTACCCTGTTATAATTTGACGAAAATAAACAACTCAAGAAAAAAAAACAATATATAACAATTTCAAGCCTGCGAATAATACACTCAGGACGAAGAGCCATATTATCAAAGTTTTTAGGTCATTCCAACACCAAATACACTATTCGAAAAATAAAATACAATTTAGGAACGTTATGATAACTATAAGGACTTTGTAACTGTTCCTACAGGTTTTCAATACTGACAAAGGCAGCATTTCAGTTCAGGGTGGATTGAGCTCACCGTAGCCTTCAGAAAGGATTGAACATAGCTTTCGATATCTCCAAAAATGAGTTAGTTCGAATATAAAAGTGTTCCGGTAGCTAACCTTAAGTGTTTCTGTAACAAGTAGAACAGCTTGTCGTAAATTGGAAAGTATAAGAGCTTTTTCTTTTGTTGTTACAGTTAGTAATTGATTAAGTTCATCTAATTTTTCATTAAATGATTTATTTTGTTGACGAATATCCGGATAATTTTTTCTATAAGATAAAAGAAATTTTCTTATGAAATAATAATAATAATAATAATAACTATATTTACTCATTATTAAAAATTGATGAACGTAATTCTTTTATACGTTTTTCAGCAATATCTACTTGTGCAATTTGTTCTTGTTTTTTGACAATAATTTCTTCTTGATTTTGTAACATATTTGCAAGTAATTGAATAATCTTAAAAGAAAAATTTTTTCTTTCTTTTTTTGTTACAATAATTAATCATAAATAAACCTCAGCTGAAGTTGCATGTTGAAAAGCATGTTGTTGTTCTTTTTGTCTTAATGTTTGAATTCCCATTTGTAAATTCGTATTCTTCAAAAACAAAAACAAAAAAAAGAAAAATTCAATAGAAAAGATATTTTTATTCTTAATCATACTCCATCTTGAATTTGTTCATTTTCATTTTGAACACGTGTTGCAACATCTTCCATTTCATTAACTGTTTGTTCAATACGTGCATTTTCATTAATTGTTCTTTTTGTTGTTTCAGCCATTTGTTTATTTGATGCTCGACGAAAATCAGATGCAACATGATTCATTTTTTGTATCATATCTTTTATTAATCTATTAAAACGAAAGAAAAAAACGAAAGAAAAAATTTTTAAATGAAATCAATTATGGACACAGAGCACTGAGAGGTGTCACATATCCAGGAAATCTGAAATGCTCGAGAAGCAGGAAATACCGCATCTCCTGGAGGAAAGTGCTTGGAGATACACCCTCTGCCATATTGACATCTCGCAGCATTCACCTATGGAAATTCTTTTTTCATTTTTAGCCTGAGGCGTCAGCGAGAGATGCACCTCCCAGGATCTTCCAGTGAAAATGTTTTTTTATTTTTAACCTAGGATCCAGACGGGAGACACGGCATCTTCCGTATCTCTCTATACTTCTCCAGCATCTTCGATTTTCTGGATATGTGACATTGCTGAACTAATATGTCAGGATTGTTTTTTAAATTGTAGAGTACGCTTAAGACTAGGTTGTAATATTTATAATAAAAAAAAACACCTTTTCAAAAAATTCTCAAATTCATGACCAAAAAATCGCTAATTAGAACCAAAGATCGAAATGGTTTTTATTTGATAAGAAGAGAAATTCAAAAGCTAGACTCTATTATGACCTAGCTTTAACTGCCTGCTGTGTAATAAAAAAAAAATTATCACTTTTATATTGAGTCGTTATTAAGAAAAGTTTCCTCGTATAAACTGATTTTAACAAAAACGAAAAACAATATTTTTGTCTCTATTCAAAATGAATCTGCTGATATTTTCGCACTATTCGTCAGACTATAAGATACCGTATATTTGGATATATCATGCCAAAGTTCTGGTTATGGTTCCTTATACGTAGACGTGGAGTGCGAGTTCGGATGAGAACGAATGTAAGATTAACTTTCATGCTATTCAAATTTCCATAGAACGCAAGTTTATATTTCTCAGCTAGGAGCCCTGCTAAAAAAATCCTAACCTTTTGCTTTTGGCAAAAAAATAACTTATTCCAGGCTAAAGTCCATTGCAAGAACTATCAGAAAATATATAAATCGAGTTTTCGAAGAGAAGGAGCCTTTTAATACGTACCGATCACGATCAGTTTGATCCTTTTTTTTAATACTTTCTAATTTTCTAACATGATCTTCTTCTCGAAATTTAAGTGTATCTTGTTGTTGTTGTCGTCGAGCTAAATAACTATCTTGTTTAGCACGAAAAATTTCTAAATCAGCAACTTGATTTCCTAAAAAACAAAAATTAGAAATTAAAATTTGAATTTATTCAAAAAAATTACATACGTAATTCACTGTTTTCAGCTTCATAACGTTCACGTAAATCGTGAATTTCATTTTTTAAATCATTTAATTGTTTTTGTAACATATCTTTTTCATGTTCTTTTGCTTGTCCTAAACCAACAAGACGATCTTTTAAATCAGCTATTTCTTCTTCTTTAATTTCAACTTGTTTTTTTGCATATTTAAGCATTTCAAAATCTTGTTCTAATGTTTTAACTTGATCTAATTCTACTTGTTGTCGACCTTTTAATTCATTACATCGTTGTTGATATCTAAATTTAGAAAAATATAAATATAAAAAAAAAAAAAAAAAAATATTTATTTACTTTTCAAATTGTTTTTCAAGTAATTGAATTTGCATTGTATAAAATTTTTTATCATTTTCACTTAATTTCTTTTCTGGAACATATTCTGGAACAGTAGGTGGTTTCTTTTCTTTTTTACCTTTTTTCTCCTTTTTTGGAGGCATTTTTTTTTTTTTATTCTAAAAAGAAAAAACAAAAATCTACAAAGTTTTTTTATTGTTGGATAAATAAGAGGATATAAGAATGAATAAGAATTTATTAATTAAAAATATGAATAATGATGATATTGCACAAGAATTATAATGGATATAGTCAAGCAGAAAGTAAAGATGAACGTTGTCTTTGAACTGTTGGTGATAGAGGCGGTAATATTGATGAATCACTTTGTAAATGATATGGAATAGGATTCTTGAAAATATAAAATAAATAGATTATATATATATTTAAGAGAATAAAATTAAATTTATACTCGATTGGAAATACTTGTTTGAACACCAATTGATCTTGTTTTTATTTTTCTGAGAGCACCTAATGGTTGAATTGGTGAAGGTAAAATATCAACATCATTCGTAGTTAATAATGGTTCACTTTCATTTTTAGCAGCTAAATCATTTAATTTAGGTCCAATACCAAGTTGTGTAGCAGTATTAAGAAGTTGAAGAATATTTTGAAAAGCACGTAAACGAATATCGATTTTTTGACTTGTATCCAATGTTTCCGAAGAACTCTTAGAAAATAATATATAATATGATAAGAAATATTTCAAAAGTTTTTTTTTTTTTTTCTATCCAATTGAAATTTGTTTAGTGTTAATTTTTAGAGATAACAAACAAATGTCATACAATTTGGAAAATAAAATCTTGACAAACAATCTTTTTTTTATTTAAATCATTTAGATTTGTAGACTTTGTAATTGATAGATAGATAACTATTGATATAAAGACATATATCTATTGTTTAGAAATAATAAAATCATGTACATTTAATCAAACGATATTTTACGATAAGAACAACTACTTTTTTTTGTAAGATTAAAATTCTAATTATTATAGGATTTTAGATTCTAACCATCAAATAATGATTCATAACCATATAGAAGATCTATTATAGACATTCTCAGAACTAACACTTCCAATGCATAAGTGATCATGCTGACTCTATGGTTTGGTAGATATTAGATATTAAAACTTTAAAAAAAAAACGATTAATGCAGATAGCACTAATTTATATTAATTCCGATATTATGGATTTTTGAAAATTTTTAGTTCTTATGAACTGATCTGTGTGAACAATTAGAAAACTAACTTATTCAAGATCTCTTCAAATAGTTATGATTTTCGTGTTATCAGCATTAAAATTTCTGTGTTTGCTGCCACCAAGGTTAAATGGCTACGCTTTTCGACACTTATTCACAAGGTACTGTGTTCGAATCTCGGTGTCAATAGTCATAAAATGACCTTGAAAAAGGTACTAACTGATGTTTGTCTCGGATCACCCGTCCCATAGCATGCTTACTACGTTGTGAGTAGTATTCGGATAGTTAATGTGTACAGGAACTTCAAACGATTGAGCGCAAGAAATCAGCGTTCAGGTTGACCTTCAGCTTATCGAACTTGGCTTGATAACACTCTAAACCGACAACGGTAGCCAAAACGCAAAGATGTCTGGTCTTTGTTGAAATCTTTTTTTCTGACAGAAAATAACGTTTTTTTATTTTGATAGAAACTTATTTGTCTAAACATTTCATTGAAGTAGTTTATTTTAACTATTGAGCTTAAACTGTCTCATATCTATTAATGAATCTTTCAAAAATCATTAATGACTTAATACACACGATGCCTTGTATTTATTCTTAATTTTAATTATTATTTGCTACCATTAATTATCTCTTTTCCCTATAATTAACTGATCCTTTAATAATAATTAAGCAAAATAAATCAAAATATTAAACAAACTTGTATAGCATGATTTAATGCTTGAACAGTATTTCCAATAGAACGTTTAGCTTTATTCATATCATGTTGATATTGTGAAAGAGTTTCTTCTCGTTGTATAATACTTCTTCGTAATAATTCATTTTCTTCTAATGCTTGATTACGACGTGTTCTATATAATAAAAGAAAAGAATTTATTTTATAAAAAACAACAACAACAAAAAAAAAAAGAAATATTACTCGTTTTTTTCATTTAATTGTTCTAATTCATCAATTAATTGTTGAGTATAATCAATTGAAGATAATTTTTCATCAAGACTTGCAATAAATTGTTCATTAGTTGTACATTCATCAGTTAATTTTTCAATTAATTGATATGTTTTACGATTTTTTTTTGCCATCATTCGTTCACGTTCATCAAGTAAACTATATTCAAGTGATTTACTTTTTTTCTATAATAATTAAAATTATTTATTTATTTTTGTAATAATTTAAATATTACTTCTTCACGAATATTTCCATTTTTAGCTTCAAAATCATTATAATCATTTTCAATAAGTGCCATTTGATTATTAAGACGAACATTTTCAAGAATAATTTGTCTTGTTGTTTGTACAACTTGCATTTTTGATACACGACGAAATTCAGATGATAATTCATTTACACGTGTTACCATTTCTTTACGTAATCTAAATACATATTAGAATTTTTTAAAGATCAAATATTCTATATGAAAAAAAAAATAAAATGTTGATTTATTAAAATCTTAATGTTCGTTTTTAGTTTAGATCGAAACTCAGAATTCCATCAATTAAAATTCCATCTTCCTTTGGCAGATTATTCATAACATAATATTTTTAAATGTTACTTATAAGATTAAATTCTTAAAGATATGAAGTCCTCTTCTTTATCTTTGTTATTTGTATTAGTTGTAGGGAAGATGAATCCGTCGCTAGGAAGACATGTTTTTTCTCAACTGTTTACAGAGAATGATCACTCGACGATATACATTATAGATATTGAACAAAATATTTCAAAGCTCTATGATAATTAATTGCTTGTAGAATAATTTTATCTCAATAGGAGGAAGGATTTTACATACATAGATCTAAAAGACTTGGATTTCAAAGAACTGCATGGAACTTCTTCAGACTCAACAATTTCATTAAACAGTAATCATTCGATTACTAACTATGGTTTTTACGAATAGATTGGCAAAATAAAAAAAAAATTCATATTTCTTGTAAAATATGACAGTTACAATGATAATTATCATGGAGATTGTCTATCCGGAAGAACTTCCAAGTATTTTGTATCATTTCCTACTTTTAAAATATCTTGAACAGTATTTCAATCATTCAATTATCGCATAAGTTTTGCATATCCTAAGCGTATTTCAAAAGTTTCATGAAACAGCAGCGCTGAGATCTTTGCTATTTTTCCCTCGTGGGAAAGACTATGTAGCAGAAATGCATAAAATGAACTCAAATAATGTAATTTCTTGTTCTAGTTCTTTTATTTTTGATCTTTTTGAATGCTGTATCTTCGATTTCCCTTTAAGATTGTAATGATCAGAGAACTTAAAAGGCAGTTCATAAAAAGCTTTATTTTAATTCTATGATTTAAGTGTTTAAATATAAATTCTTTAAAAGTATGAAGTTTTTTCTTGTTCTCTATTAATCTTAATAAATTTTTCATTTGAATGTAATTGACATATGACAAAATAAAACTATTGATTATTGATAAATGTCAATTTTGTTTCTTAGTTAAAGTTAATGTTTTTTTGTTGCTCGGATTTCATTAAATATTTAATTGAATTTGAAAATAATCAAAAAGAAAAAAAAAACAAAACAACTTACCTATCTTTCTCTAAAACAGCTTCTTTTTCTCGATAATAAATATCTTCTTGACATTCATGTTCTTGTTGTTTTAATTGTTCATCTAATTGATTAATTTCACTTAATAATGTTTCTTTTTTACTTTTTAATTCATCTAAAGAATTTAATTTCGATCTTAATATATGATTTTCATTTTCATTTTTTTCTTTTGTTTCTTGTAAATCTTTTGTACGTAAATCATGTATTTGTTTTGTTAATTCAGCACGTTCAGCTTCTTTTAATTCATCTAATTCACGTAATTGACGATTTAAATGATTGATTTCTAAATTAATTTCATCCATTTGACGACCAAGATAAGCACGAGACCCAAGACGAATTTCTTTTAATGTTTCTAAACGTTCAGAATTTTTTTGTTGAGCAACTAAATAACCATCACATTCTTCTTGTAAACTATATTTATGAAGAAATAAAACAAAAAACAAAACAAAACAAAAAGTGAAAGAAATTATTTCTAAGAGAATATCTTACTCAGTAACTTTTTTTCGAAGACTTTCAATTTGTGTTAAATAAAATTGTTTAGTACCTTCTTCCATTTGTATTTCAGGTTCAGCATTAGCATTTTCTTCTGTTGCTACCTTTTTCTTTTTATCACCTTTCTTTTTACCTTTCTTTTTTGGACCCATCACAATATGATTTTGATTATTTACCTTTCAATAAAATACGATAATAACAACTAGTTAAATATTACCGATGTGATCAATACCATTGATTGATTATTCACCATGACAATATATCAAACAGAAGAACTATATTTGTCTCTATAAAATTCTTTCAGAAGTTTTTCTTAGAAAAATATTCTTTTTTTTTTTCTATAATATAAATTAATTCTTTTTTCATTGAAATAGATGTCGCTAATGTGATTATTATTATTCATTGGTTATATTGAATTACAAATTAAGAAATTCTTTTCTTCACTATTATTTCTTAAACCTTTTTTTTTTTGTAGAAGTTTGTTGTGTGTTTTGTATTCTAGATCTTCTTCTTTATTTACAAATGTCAACTAGCATGGAAACTGAAATAAACAATACTATTGAAATCAATGGAAAGAAAAAGAGTATGTAATTGCTTTTTTTTATTTTTGAATATTATTTAAAAGAAATTATTATTTTTTTCTTTTTTGTAGAAGATAAATTAAAAAAGAAAAAACGAAAACTTGACAATAGTCATGAAATAACTACAATTAATAAAAAGAAGGCAAAAAAACGAAAATTAGAAACAGAAGAAATAAATAATGATGAAGATCTTTCATCCACAGCAATTAATGAAAATAAAGATGAAACGAAAATCGAAACTAGTGGTAAATTATTTTTCTATTTACATATTACTAATATATTAGTTCATCGTATTATAAAATCACTATACATATCAACGGAAAAGTAGATGATTCTACTGTTTTTCCATTAATTTTGTTTTCGTACACAAATTAGATTTCATGTTATATCTTATAACTATAGAATTAAAAATATTTAATTTTAATATTTTGTAGGTTCTATAATTCCATCAGGTGGTCATCTTACTTCAGTTAGTTTTGAATCATTAAGTGAAAAAGGTGTTTCGGATTTAACTTTAAAAGCAATTAATGAAATGAAATTAACAACAATGACTGAAATTCAAGCAAAATCTATTGGACCATTACTCGAAGGACGGTAAGTAAATAACGTTTGATATATAATAAATCAATGAAAATATTTACTTCAGTTTAGAGTACTTTCTAACATACTGATGACTTCATTTTAGGATTAATCGATAGAAGAACTTGTTACTTTAAAAGACGATAAACTTTTTATGTTCTCATACTCTTTATAAATAATCAAAAAATTGTCTACTACAATCATCTATATATTACATATTTCGATCGAATGATGAAATAGTTGTAGATTAAATTTTGAGCTTTACTTACTTTGCTTTTCATAAAGTCCTTATAGTAAATTAACAATAAAGTTTTATAAGATATCATTCGATCAATGTTTCAAGTTTCTATCGATAGAAATTATCAAAACATGTATGATTAGTTATGAAGAGTATAACAAAATACACAGTGAGCAATAATATGGATAAAAGTGATCTTTTTCGAGATTCTGAATAATAACTTATACATTTTGATTAACGACTTGATTTTCGATAAAAAAAAAAGGTTAAATTTCATCATCTTCAGTGGAAAATAAAAAGAGTTAGACAATAAATCATATATAGTCTGAAACTGGGATTTTATTGATTTATAAGAAAATTTTTCATGCTGAAAAAATAATTCTTCTTTTTACGCTGAACATTTTCAGTAAAGTTGACTGCGACTCTTTTTTTCCACTAATCCGATATCAAGAAAACTTTTAAAGAATGTTCTTCTATAAAATGAGACATACACTCCATTGATGCAAATATATGTAGATACTTCTGAACTGAGATACAAGTTTTCTAAAGACTTTGGCTGTTAAAGGTTTTTTTTTGCTATTTCTTTGTCATAGATGCAAGTTGAGAGAAAAATAACGACATATAAAGTCAAAAACTACATCGAGCGATGTATCATGTATCAATTTTTAACATAAAAAATTGTTTCACAAGAATTCAGGGTAATAGTTCATCTCAGAAATTTTCTATCAATCTTATATTTGAGTAGAAGAAACTATAATTTCTATGAAAAAAATTCGTTTTTGACAGAAAATGAGTTATGCCTATGTGCTCGATAAATAGTGCCGATTATGCAATATTAACAGGTATATCATTTCCTAGAATGTAAAATTTTCTATGAAATCTAAAATGAAGTCATTAGTCTCTTAAAAAAGAATAAAAAACATATTGAACTATTAATTCTATAATTGTAATAATTCTAGTGATTTACTCGCTTCGGCTAAAACGGGTTCGGGTAAAACATTAGCTTTTCTTATTCCCGTTGTTGAATTAATGTATAAATTACGTTTTATGCCTCGTAATGGTACTGGTGTAATTATAATTTCACCAACACGTGAATTAGCAATGCAAACATATTCTGTATTAAAAGAATTATTAGCTTATCATCATCATACATATGGTTTAATTATGGGTGGAACAGGACGACAAGATGAAGTAAAAAAACTTGTTAAAGGTGTGAATATTGTAGTTGCAACACCAGGTCGTTTACTCGATCATCTTCAAGTAAAATTTTGATGAAATAAAAAAAAAATAATAATTTCGTTTTCTTATCCTTTTGTTTTTGTTCATAGAATACAAATGATTTTATGTATAAAAATTTACAATGTTTAATTATTGATGAAGCTGATAGAATTTTAGATATTGGTTTTGAAGAAGAAATGAAACAAATTATTCAATTATTACCAAGTATACAGAAAAAAAAAAAAGAAAAATAATAAACAGAATTTTTAAAAATATATTTATTTAAATTTTTGTAGAACGTCGTCAAACAATGTTATTTTCCGCCACTCAAACACGACGTACTGAAGATTTAGCAAAAATTTCTCTTAAAAAAGAACCATTATATGTTGGAGTTGATGATACAAGTGAGCAAGCAACTGTTGAAGGACTTGAACAAGTAATTTTTTTTTTGTTTTAAATAATTAAAAATAAATCAAAATATTTATTTTTTTGTTTTTAATAGGGTTATGTTGTTGTTCCACAAGATAAACGTTTTCTTTTATTATTTACATTTTTAAAAAAAAATCAAAAGAAAAAAATGATGGTCTTTTTTTCATCATGTATGGCTGTTAAATATTATAATGAATTACTTAATTATATTGATATACCTGTATTAAGTATTCATGTAAAAGATTTTATTTTTTCTATTCAGATATTTATTTAAAAAAATTTTTTATTTTAAAGGGAAAACAAAAACAAGCTAAACGAACACATACATTTTTTGAATTTTGTAATGCTGAAACTGGAATTTTATTATGTACGGATGTAGCAGCACGAGGTTTAGATATTCCAGCTGTCGATTGGATTATTCAATTTGATCCGCCAGATGATCCAAAAGTAAAATTTTTTATTTGAAAATTAATTATATAAGTCATAATAAAAATAATACTCCACATTTCTCTGATATTTAATCATTCTTTAATTAATAAAGTCTCGTTTATTATGATATGTGATACTAATATTCGATTACGTTTTGTTTTCGATGTGTATCTTCTATCCAGGCAAATAATTTCGACGCCTAAATCTATGAATTTCCGGCCGGAAAACTCAAAACAATGGTTGAATTTTTGTAGTTTCGCGCGGAGCCGATCACTGGATTCCTGCTTTCAAGTTCCTATCATTTTCCCAAGTTTTACGGCTAGAAATTCATATTTCTTGACCTGGATTCTTCTCTAATACCTAGCTGTCTATACATATCAGGGTATAGAAAAGTGGTGACAGTCGTTGAATCCATTTATTGAATGTTTTTATAGAATGCTTTATTCAAAAAAAATTTCGGAACTTATTTACAGTATAGGATGTAACGACTTGGAATCGTTTTGATTATTTAGATTTTGTTTGATCAAATCGAATAATCAAAAATCTGATTTGCTGATATCACTTTTTGTATACTTTAATATGTAGAAATAGTTTGACATTAGCGAAGACGAGAAAAGAAAAAAGAGCATCAAGAGAAGATGTGATCTAATATGATAGTTACACATCATAGGAAACAATTCTTATTGAAATTTTATTAGTTGAAGAGCGATTAAATATTAGAGTAAATGTAGAATATTGTTTTTTTACTATCAGATAATATAAAGAGAAGTGTCTTTAGGATTTTTATAAGGAATTAAGATATGTCCGCTACTAGTTATGTTCTTTGTTTCTATTGAAAATTTTCTTTTTAGGAATATATTCATCGTGTTGGTCGAACAGCACGTGCTGGTGCAAATGGTCATGCATTACTGATTTTAACACCACAAGAACTTGGTTTTCTTCTTTATCTCAAACAAGCACGAGTAACATTAAGTGAATTTGAATTTTCATGGAATAAAATTGCTGATATTCAACCTCAAGTATGTTTTTTTTTGTTTATTTTTTAATATTATTATGAAATTTATTATTTTTGTTTAGTTGGAAAAATTAATTGAAAAAAATTATTTTCTTCATTTGAGTGCAAAAGATGCATATAAAGCATATGTTAGAGCTTATGCAAGTCATAGTATGAAAAATGTTTACAATGTTGAACAATTGGATTTGGTTAAAGTTGCTTATAGTTTTGGTTTTCGTGTTCCACCTGTTGTTGATATTGGTAAATTATCTTGAATTTATTTATTTTATTCTATTAAATAATTTTTACTTATTATTTTTAAGGAGTTTATCAAAGCAAAAAAGGATTGAAATCAAAATCGAAAAATGGATTTATGCGACCAAAACAAGAACGAAAAATTAAGATCTTTAAAAATTTAAGCAATGAAAAAGCAAAAAAGAAATTTACACGATAAATTTTGTTTTGCGACTATTCTTACTGTTCTGTTTTTGATGTTATTCAGTAACTTTGTCGCGCTTTATATGTTATCAGTTTCAATAGATAAACCATTGCTGTTGAACTAAAAATCTCAATTGAAACTATTTTTTTAAATTTTATTAGTAATGAACAGACTGAATACTTATCTCTACAAGTATCTTATGATTTCTGATAATGATCGAGATTGATGATTCCTATATAAAAGAAAAATGCAAGATGAATATGAACCAATCATAATTCGGAACCAATCGATTGATCACGAGACTCATCGAGTCCAACATTCTCGATCTCAGACGTGAACTGTGCTTCTAATTTCAACAGAATTTTTTAGCCTGAGTTTGATAGTTACTCCACAGATGAAAGAAACTTTTGATCGATTACTTCTATTCTGCTACTAACACAGCCTACACATTTGTCAGAAAATGTTGCCGATGATCTTATAATAATCAAGTTGTAATTGGCTGTTACTTTTAGACTATCAATCGATAGACTCTACTAACATGTATATCACAGATGAAGTTTTCGATTAGAAGACTGGTGCCAAGTTGAGCTGCAATAGTGCATAGCTAGTATAAAAAAGAGATGTTTATAGCGGTGCTACCGCGACAGCATCAGCGGTAGCTTTTTTTTTATTGAGATTGTAAAATTGGATGAATTGGTACCAAAGTTGAATGTCTACAAGTTCAATAGTTAAAATTGAGATTGAATCTTATGGATTCAATCCAATTGTGCTAGTTTAACGCAGTGGTGGAAGAGATTTTCGCAGAGTTTCTCGAAAACCATCGCGGTAGCGATAACTTTTTATATAGTTCGCCGAGTCGTGGTAGCGGCATATTTATAGCCACGATGAGCATCTCTGGTATAAAGTAAAGATCATCTGTCGGAAGTTAGGGGAAATCTTATATTTTGTTTTTATGATATAGATTTAGAGTCACAAACGAACTTATAGCTATCAAGATAGCTTTTTTTCGATACATCAATTGCTTTTTAATCTGTAGTGAATCAATCTTTTAATTTCAAAAAAAAAAGTAGTGTGAGTCTAATTGAAGTAATAACTCCAATATGTAACAGTTCTCTTTCTTTTTTAAAATTATATTTCAATATTTCTGATAATTCAAATTGCAAAATTAGTTTTAAAGCAAAAAAGGAATATTCATGAATTTGTTTGTGACTTTTGTTTGTTCTTTTGACGTAATTGAATAACACGTCGAAGTTCATTTTCTGTCGACATACGGTCTTGATGTCCTCTAGGTAGAAGTTTTCGATAAATTTTGTATGATTGTTCTAAACATCGTTGTGCATCATCTAACGCTCCTGAACTTGACTGCATTATGCCTAGCTTATAGAGTAGTTCAGCTAATATGAGTGAATCATTGGGTACGGTACGTTCGAAAAGGGGAAGTGCTTTTGTACATAAATCAATAGCATGAGTACTATCACCAGAATCTTGATAAATGTTACCTAGTAAAGCTAGAGTAGTAGCTATACTTGTTTCATTTGGAGGTATAAGAGTTTCTTGCAAAGCTAATGCTCGTTCACCATTAGCAATTGCTTCAGAATATTCATGACGACCCCAACGAGCTTTAGCAATTCCAATAAGATTAGAGGCGATTGCCACTGATTCAGTTGTTGGATTAACTTGATGTAATGCGAGTGCACGTGTATGATGATCTAAAGCTAAATCGAATTCACCACGACTTTGATAAACATTTCCAAGATAAGTGAGAGTATCAGAAATATTTTCACCAGACTATCAAAAAAAAAAAAAAAACTTTATTTACAATCAATTAAGATTCATTAAATTACCGCTTCTTGAAGTTTAAGAGCCTGTTGATGACATTGCAAGGCATAATCATAATCGCCCTTTCTATCGGCAGATAATTGACCCATGGCATTGAGTATACGAACTGTAACAGGTTGAATACGTTGATAAGTTATTAAAGCCATATCAATGTCTCCTTGTTCTGCATATTTCTGTGCTTTTATTTCTTCAACACTTATCACTGGGTCTCTAAAAACAAAAAAAGGAAAACAAAATTGAACAATTATTCAAGCTACTCTATAGACATGTTTTTGTACATTGAGTTTTTTATGTGAACTAATGCTGACTTTGGTTTTGGAGGTGGTGTTGGTGTTCGTGGTGGAGGAGGAGTAAGTTGTTTTGGAGGAGGTGGCGTTGGTATTCGAGGAGGTGGTGTCGGTGGTTTGGGAGGTTTCAAAAGTTCATCACGTAATGATTGTATTGTTTCATTCGGATGCTTTTCTAAATATTCTAAAGCTATTTTTTTGCCAGCATCACCAGCTGTTTTCAATTTTACAGTTGACATTTGACCACGATTAACATAGACAATACGAAATGCCATACAAGCATCAAATGCAATCAATGATGTTGAATGTTTATTTGATAATTCAGTAAATAAAGATGATGCATCACAATCAATTTTAAATAAAACAGATAAAAGATCAGGACGATATGTCGGTAATGAAGCAAGTGTCAATGCATTTGTTCTTGATTTAGTACAAGGAAAAAATCCACTTGTACAAATAAGTTGACCAACATGAGTTTCAAATTTATCAAGAAGTTCACTTGATAATTTCATACCACGATAAACTTGATCGCTTGATTTATGTTTAGAATGTTGTTGAAAGAAGCGTGATGCATCAGCAAATAGAAATCGACAGACACTAAGTTGTGCTTTATTGTGAGAACGAAGTGCATGAAGAAGAAAACGTGTAGGAAATGGAGAACGAAAACACCAACTAATGACATCAGCATGTCGATATGATTTTTCGAATTCTTCAATAATTTCAATTATTCGAGTATTGTCTCGATAATAGCGTCGAGCTATTTCAATAAGATCATTTCTATTTGATGATCCTTTTCGATTTATCAACTAAAAAACAATCCACACCCAAAAACGTTATTAAATAAAATAATCTTAAATGAATTTTTTTTTTAATGTTTAATTTCAATTATTATTTTACTTACATCTTCTTTCCATAATTGTGACCAAAGAAATACTTTATCTTGTTCAAATGCAAATTCTTCAAGTTGTATTTCTTCAAAAGTATTAAATACTTCTTTAAGCATTCGAAGTAATTCTTCTTGTTGATTAAATATACCAAAAAGTTTTGGAAAATCACCTTTAATATTTTCATTATTCGGATCAAGTATAAAGATTGCTTCGACAGCATTAAAATCATGTACAGTAGCAATCAATTCATTATTACATAATGAAGATATGAAAAAGATTTTTTGTTGTGAAGATTTTATAGTATCAAAACAGGCTAATGGATCCGTAAAAGTTTGAACATTAAAATTAATTGCTCGAAGTGGTCCCATAAGATGTGTATTCAAATTTTCATGTGGATCGAACCAAATAAAAATAACACTTTCATAAATTTCATCTGTAATGTTAATTGGACTTATCTTATGTCCAGTTGATTCCCCTGTTGACAAAAGAAATGCATCAGAAACAAGTGATCGTCGAGCACTTCGATTTTTATTAGCATCTTTTGCTCGTGGAGAATGTAAAGTAGCCATCAAGATTCGAATTTGATCTAATCAAATATACCACTCAATAATACACCACTAGATCTAAAAATTCAGCTTGCATCAAAACATACTGCTTCAAAATATTAACAAATTTTTAGATAGTTCTAACTCTGGAACCAAACGAAAAAAAAACCTTTGTTCATCGGACATGTTGCTTAGTAAAACGTATAGTTTCCAGCATTGAGTCTGTATACTAATTAGAGGAATTTCGCTAATATCCATTTAAAAAAAGAGCCTTGAATATTTTTTGAATAACTTTTGATAGGAAAGAGATAGAGAGCTGCAGTTTTCATCATTCGAAAGAGCGATGTTCGGACCATCGATCGGTATGGAAGTCATAAAGACGAAAGACGTTTTTTCATAGGCATCTTCTGATCAACACTTTTTCTTCTGCGTATTTTCATCAATTCTCATAATAATCTCAATTCATATTATGTCAAAATGTAGCTCGAATCATACTTTTCTCGCTATAAAGTTATGACAGTTTTTATTATCTCTCAACTTCTTATTGTATGTGGATTTTAAAAAAAACAATTGTTAATTTTATGGCGAAAAACATGTGATTCGAGGTAAATTTTGATATAATTTGAGTTGAGATTATTATGAGAATTGATGAAAATATGCAAAGGAAAAAGTGTTGATCAGAAGATGCCTATAAAAAAATATCTTTCGTCTTTATTATTTCTATAGCGATCGATGGTCCGGACATCGCTCTTTTGAATGGTGAAAACCGCAGCTCTCCATCTCTTTTCTATCAAAAGTTATTCAAAAAATACTCAGGGTTCTTTTTTTTGAAATGGATATTATAGTCTGTTTAAAAAGTCCGTGCGTGTGACTGTTGTTTGAATAACTCGAAAACGCAAACAGCTAGAGATCTGCGATTTTCACCAATCGAAAGAAAAGGAGTTAGAGGGTCTTTCTCTCTGATAATAATGTCTCAGACGAAATTCTTTTAAAACTGATCATCTTTGAAAAATATAGAAAAGAATGCATGAAAGTGACATAGAATACACATGAAGTTTCGATTATGACATTTGATTTAGATAGAGGGACTTCAGATCTATAGTTCAAAACATAATATATTTTCTTACGTTTCATTACATTTTCATCGAAGTATCCAGCTGTTATGACAAAAACTGCAAAAACGTAGTAAAACATCAGCAAACTTCTCTATTATTTGTGCATATAAATGCATGATTTCATTTGGTCAACGTTAGGATGCAACTAGAGAGCCATTTGGGTTGCATCTTGAACTATAGATCTGAGGTCCCTCTATCTAAATCAAAGGTCATTATCGAAACTTCATGTGTATTGTATGTCACTTTCATGCATTCTTTTCTATATTTTTCAAAGATGATCAGTTTTAAAAGAATTTCGTCTGAGACATTATTAACAGAGAGAGAGACGCCCTAACTCCTTTTCTTTCGATTGGTGAGAACTGCAGGTCTCTAACTGTTTGCATTCTCGAGTTATTCAAAAAACAGTCAGACGCACGAACTTTTTAAACAAACTATAGTAAAAGTTTCAATTTAGCGAGCAATCAATTAATTAACAGTAGTCTTCTGGTACGTTCGGCATATTGTTTCTTCATGAGGGTTTTCTATTCCAAGTGAAATTTTAGTTTATGTGACAATAACCATATGAAATATTGTATTGATTTTATAGATAGTTTTTCTTTTATCTTAATGAAATTTTCTTCTGAAGTTTATGATTTGAAAAATAATTAGATTCACAACATTATTCTTCATTCTTCAGATATTTTTTTTTACGGTGACTAAACAATAATTGTTTTGTGAAGACTTTGTGTTGAACTAAAATTTCTAAGAAATATCTTCTCTATATCATGGAAAAACAAAAGAAATTAGAATGACTAAACCGATGGATTTCTTTTTCTTTTATTATTTCTACAATAAGATCATGTTCAATATATGCACTTACTCAGTTGTTGTTAAAAATAAAATTAATGGATAAGAAAAAAAAAAACTTAAAATACTTCGTCATTGTCCAACATCATCTCTTGTTGATTCCCTTTCATGAAAAAAAAAATGCAAAAAAAAATTTATTCACTGTTCTTTATACAAGAAGAATCGGTTAAGAAAAATAATCAATTCACTCGTTGATGAAAGCGAAGTGTCAATTGCTGATCTGTCGCAGAATGTGCAACTTGATCCGAAAACAACAATGAAACATACAAGAGAAAAAAATTTCAACTGAATTATAAAATTTTTTTAAGTACCAAATAACCTATTGACACAAAAGAAAATGCATTTTTAATTAAATCTGATGCAAGCTACAATAAAATATTCGATTTTATAAATAAATGAAAAATGAAATTTCAGTATTGACATTTATGAGAACAAAAATATATAAGTATTCAATTCTTTCTTTTTTTAGTTGCAAATGTGAATAGATGATGTCAAAAAGTTTTTGTTAATAATCAGAGTAAAATAGATCATCGTTGAAATTGAATGGAATTTTTGCAATGATAAATCATACTTATTACTATCGAACTTTTATGATAAAAAAAGAAAGCTAAAAATTATCATCACTTGTTCAAGTAATGCAAATCAATCTTGAAAAAAATGTCAGCTAGACCTTATGTATACATCCCTTCTCAATATATTCTTAAAAAGAATAAAAAGAAAAATTTAAGTAAATTAATTGTCGAAATAGATTAACTTTTAGCTGGTGATTTTTCAAATCTGAATTGATTATTATTAGACAGAAGAGATATATTAATTATGAATAAATTAGATCAATTATATGAAAGAACGGCTAGATTCAAACATACGTCGTTGTGTGAATGTTAGTTAAGGATTTTATGTTTGTCGAACGAAACTCAATTGCTACATTTTATATAACAAAAGCAATAGCTATGTATAGTATAGTAGGCATACCTAGATTTGAAGTTATCCAAAAAAAAGAGGAAGAGCTTATTAACAATGAACAACAAGATAGAACAGGAAAGAGCAAATCCTGACGAGAAGGAAATATGCGTTTGCTCAATTTCGCGCTACAAGGCTTTGGATCTCTTTTATATACGGTCCAGTTTTGCTTAAAAAAGAGCTTGTGTTTCATCTAGATATGTCTGCAACGGATCTTCACCTCTACTACAGACATGATTAGGATGATGAACCTCCCTATAACTTTTTTTCTGATTAAGTCACTAAATTGTGGCGACAGTCATTTAGATGTTTGGTTTTGTTTTTTATTAAACGAATTAGTGCGTATAAAATTGGATTATTTCTTAATATAGTAAATAATGAACCAACATGTTTTATTGAAAGTAAAGTTTACCAAATAATTTAGCTAGTTGATAATAACACGTTTAACATGATAGATGTTATTTACAATCTACTAAATGTTTTTGCACAAAAAATGAATTCTGTATACAAAGATAATCATATCTTGAAAATGAAACATATAATATTCTTCGTAATTTAGGAATCCTGATGAATATTTGCTATCTATTAAATATCCAATAGTTTTAAATAGTCTAAAAGATGTCTCTCAGTGTCCATAACTTTTATTTATATTTTATTAAAATTTGTTGACTTTGAAGTTAAACTTACCAAAGCACAACACTACTAAATATCTATCATTCTACACTGCATATGAACGATAGATTTTTATTTTACAATAAATTTCTCTTGAAAACAATTTGTTTCAATCAATAAAAATCCTTGAAAATTTCAATAGAAAATAAATAATAACAATAGAGAATATAATCACGGTATTGCCCTTATAACTTTATTCTCTGATCAATTTAAACACTTCCAAATCAGACTGAATATTAAAAAAAACAGATGTTAATATTTCTACACTTGACATATTCCCTTATTGATCAAAAAAAAAAAAAAAAAAAAAAAAAAACCATTCCAAACCAATGCATATATCAAAATAAAAAGGAGGCAACTTGTTTACCAATAAATATCTGTAAAAATCTTCTAAATCGATCATTGGTTTGTTTGTGTGTTGTTTTTTTTTGATCAACGTACAAACATTGACACTGAATAGCAGAACAGAAAAGAAAAAGAGAAACGAAAAAAAGAAAAAAAAAAAATCAATCGACCATGTTTTAAGAGTAAACACAACGATCTCCGACAACAAGAAAAAAAAAATAGAACAAGAATTTTAATTCTAAGATAAATAAAGATAAAGAGAAAAAAATAATAATAAATCACAGGTATGGTTAGATTTACAAACAACAACTGATATTTATCGATTTGTTAACAATAGAGAAAAAAAAACCTAATCAGTCTGATTACCAAGATTGGTCATAAAGTACGCAGCAAACATTATGAAAATAACGAGACAAAAAGAGTCACAAGCTGGCAAGAAATGCGAGCATAAAGAAAAAAGAAAAAAAAAAAGGAATCACTGTGTTTGCTACGGACGGTTAAATTCAATAGCGAATCTCAATCATTAGACACCGAGATTGTTTCTTGCTTTAACATTTTATTCTTCATCATCAATATCAGTTGGCTTAAAAAACAAAAAAATTTTTTTTATCAAAATTTAAGAAAATCAATTTAATTATACTTGAAAATTAGTATTATAATTTATTGATAAAGGTAAAGATGAAGCTAACGGTGATGTAGTTGATAACCATTGATCAACTTTTTCTGTAGAATCATAACTTTCTGATCTAGTTAATGATGGTAAATTATGATTAGAAGTTGTTCTTGTTATTTGTTGTTGTTGTTCATTTCGAACTGAACGATAGCCTTCATCAGATATTTGACGATCAATTTGTATAGTTAATGGTGAAAATTGAGAATTTAATTCTTCAATTTTTGTTAATGTAGAATTTAAATAATCTTGATAATCTTTTTTTGAATCACTATGATTTGATGATGGTGGTGATGAAGATGAATCAATAGGTTTTTTATCATCGGATGATGTTGATGAACGTACTTCAAGAATATTCATTAGTTTTGTACTAGAATTTGTTAATTGTTTTGATATATTCATAGGTTCAATTAAAGATGATGTTTCAGAAAATGTATCCAAAGCTGAATCACGAATATCATCATCATCAATTTCAATTCCTGATTTACTTTGTTGTTCATCATCATTTAATGATTTGAAATTATTTTGATAACGATATTTTAATTCAATTAAATATGATTCAAGATTTTGTTTTAAAAATTCAAGTGATTGAATTGTAGGAAATAAATCATATTCATACATTGGCATTGATGGTAATGTATCAGAACTACCAGTTAAACTACGAACATTATTATACAAAGCAATCATTTGAGGTATATGTATTATACCAAAATTCTATAAAAATTAAATAAAAAAGATATTAGAAAGAAAAATTTCTTTTTTGCTTTTTAATTATTTAACCTTTCTATATTTCTTATGTTTTTTTCCAGTAAATGATGTTGATGATTGTTGTTGTTTATTTTTTTTTATATGTCCACCATATTTATTAAGTATATCCGATGATAATTCTTTTTTATATTCAATTTCATTTTCATCATAATAAGGTGAATGTATTATTTCATTTGTTGTTGTAGAATTTACTTTTAATGGAAGAAAATTTCGTGGTAATTTCATAGCAATAGCTGTTGTTGATTGATTATTAGATGTTTTTGTTAATAGAGTATTTCCAGAATCACGATCTTCCATATATGAAGAAAGTATCGTTTGTTCTTCCTGAGATGTTAATGGATGATAGAGAAGTGATGTTAATTCTGATGATGGTGTTAAACATATTTGATCATTATTAAGATCATGTTCAGATAATTTTTCACGAAAATAATTTATTAATGTATTAATTTTATTTAATTGTTCTTCACATTGTTGTTTTTCATGTTCAAAACTAAATAAATCAAAATTTATGAATGAAAGTTATGAAGATAAAAAAAAATTTCTTTTTTTTTTTTTACCAATCATTTTCAATAGATTGAAATGATCGAATAGGCGTTTGAGCACCCGTTGTAGGTGAATCGATTAGTTTTTGTTGATTTGAATGTAAACGACGACGACATTTTTTTCCATTTGTGGATAATGAATTAGCTGATGATAATAAACGTTCACGTTCAGAACGTAAACTTTCAATAGCTAAAAAGAATTTTAAATAAATATTTAATATTTTTATTTTCGAAATTTAAAATGTGATATCTTTCTGAATGATTTGAAGAAAAAAACCAATAAAACAAATTATATTCTATTTACAGGCTACAATCATTTATTCAGATCGAAAATTCTAAATATAAGAAGTTAATACCTGATCCAAGGAGATTTTTCTACAATGCAAAAATAATCTCAGTAATCGAATTCGAACAAAGGGTTTTCCCCTGATTCGATCCTTTTCCAGTTCCCTCAATTCATTCTCGAATGATCATTGGTTGAGCAAAATCAACATAATAATCCGTCGCAAATCAAATGACGTATCAGCAATTATTGTTAAGGTACACATATTGAAAATGACAAGCAAAACAACAAGTAACATACAATTCACAACTATACATCATAATGTACTTGTACTCAACTATCAAAATTTACCATTAGAAACTCAATGGAGCAAAATTCATAAAAACGAAATTTGTTAAGAACTATCAAACAAACAATTTGATGTTTTTTATTATATATATAACGCGTCTGTACGTTATAAATGTTGATAACTTTTGTATTTATCTAGTTATTCCTTATTATACGAGATATTCTCTTCTATATTAAATATACATATGAATCATTATACTTGATAATATTAAGACTGCAATAAGAAATCGTCAAATGAGACTAAATTGGAGGTTGCTCTCAATAAGACCTTGTCAGATCAGATGAAATCATAGTCTCAAAAATCGTACTATAATATTCTTATAACATCTTATCATCATATAAGATTTCCTATACTCTAAGACTGATATCTGATGAAACAGCAAGATCTTTCAAAAATCTTATAATATGACTTAGCGTGTACGATTTCTATGACTACAATTTTTTGCACGATTTTCATTTGATCTGAGAATCCAGTTGATGAGATCGTTCATGATTCATATCTGCTCTTGTAAGATCAGACGAAAATGTAGTCTCTTGAAAACTTACATCAAATCTTGCAAGAACTTTATGTCAAGATTTGATGTACGTTTTTCATACGATTTCATTTAATTTTTAAGATTTTATATCTGATTTTTTACCTGGAAAGACTGCCGTCTTCTATATAGATAATGCATCTCATATTTCTTCATAAGAAAAGATCATCTTCATTGTCATACAATTTCGATTATGTATCAATTTAACATTACTCTTATTTATCAAATCTGATTTAAATTCTACTTGCATTTTTCAAATCTTAATTGAACTCTATTTGATTTATTCATTCAAATAATATAACATATTTTAATTTTTTCACATCAATTGTATTTTAATTAACACGATATATAAGATAATGTGAGAAGTGAAAGTTTAAGATATTTTTGTTGTATTTTATCATTATCAAAGAAAAGTTTTCTTTTCAAAAAATTACACACTATGATAATTTTATATTATTAATTAATAATTACAGAAAAGTTTTATAATAATTTTTAAGTATACCGTTAGAGAGAGTATTCAAAACTGTATGTTTTATTGTTTGATAAAAATTCATTGCAAAAGAATTTAAGACATTATTTTGAAATTTAGGTAAAATAATTAAGCTCAAAGAAGAAAGTTCAATTTTTTTGAAAAAAGAATACATTATTTAAGATCAGAATTCTTTCTATCAAATGAGAGTGAAGAAATGCATTGTACACTAGATTGAAAAATTCCATTTGATAGAAAGAATTTTACTCTATAAAATACACTATTTTTCAAAGAATTGAACTTTCTTCTTTGAGCTCAATTATCTTAATTAAATTTCAAAATATTATCTTAAATTCTTTTACAATGAGTTATTTCCAAACGACAAAAAAAAACACAATTTTGAATATTCTAACGATACACTTAAAAATTAAACGTTATCAATAAGTTTTCTATAATTATTAATAAATAATTTTTCAAAAATGTTTATAAAAAAAGTCGTTCGTTCAATTCAGAATGTAATATTATATTCTTGAAAGATTTTTTCTTTACGATAAAATACTCTCCTTCTCTATGTGGATTTTTCCTCTCTTCATCTTACACCTAATGCTTCTAGAACGGAAATTCAGAGTAGATTTAAGAATAATACATGGCTGTTCCTGTATAGCAGCACATGTAATTTCATTAATAATAAAGAAAACGTTTACTAGAATCATACATTTCAGCGTATATACAAAATTTATTAATAGAATATCCTATTCCAAGCTAGATGAATCATTATTTCATAACGATATTTTCTATTGGGATGTCTTTACGAATAAAGAGAGGAAACAATAAGGAAGTGACGTTGAACGGAAATTAAACTTAGAACATTTCTTTACGTTATTTATAGTGAAAAACAAAAATCATTGATAGACACGAATCATTTCTAATCTGCTAGTTCTAATTCGTTGAAAATAATTTTAAATAACAAAATAAACTAAATGATTTCGTCAGTTCTTCCCAACCTTTTTTTTTGACAATACTATCTTCTCCTTCGATTTTAACATTCATTATCTCTGATATTTGAGAAATCTCTTTTTCTTTGCTAACATTGTATGGAAAAAACTAGTTTAGGATATAGTCCCCATTCACCTTTTCACCTGTCCTTTGATCTCTTTTATTTTTATCCTCTTGTTTTTTTATTACTAATGTTATACGGTTCTTTTCTTTATCTTTTCTTTGCTTATCGTTCTTGTTATCATATTATTGTAAATAGTAAAAGACACGATAGAATAAAGCTTACTCAAAACAAAAAAGAAAAACAACAAAATATTAAGTATCCATAACTTTTGCTTATTGGAGAAAATTTGCATGTTTTTCTTCTTATTCATCTAGCAATCAAATTGATAAAGAATAGATAATTTCTATGTAGATCTTAATTTTAATTACTTCTAACAGTTAAAAGATATTTCTTTTCAAAGAAACAAAAAAAATAGAAAAATGAAAAATATCGTTGAACTCTTTTAATTACTTGAAATCGATACAATATCTTCTCTAATTATAGTTTTCATTTTTGTGATTTTACATAAATCTACTATATTGAAATGTTTCTTTAATACTAACTTGCTTCAATTTGAGGTAATTTTTCAGCATTTTCACTTAATAATTGTTTAATTTCTGTTTGTTTTCGTAAATTTTTATTTAAACTTTCTTCTAATTTCTAAATAAAGAAAAGAAAAACAAAGATTAATTTTTTTTTTTTCATTTAAAATCAACAATTAAATAAACCTTTCGTTTAATAGTAGCAGCTTGTTGTGCATCTTCAGCTGTTTTTAAATGTGCTTTATATTCATCTTCTTCTCTAAATAATTAATTGAATTTATTATTTGAAAATTAATTTTATATAAAAATCTACTTAAGAATAGGTAAAGCTGCTTCAATTGAACGAATTTCTCTTTGTGCTAATGCACGATATTCTTCTGTTTTATTTTCTTTTTTTAATTCTGCTTCATATCGTCTAACAAACAAACAGAAAAGAAAATTTCACTAACAAAAATAAATAAATCTAACCGTTTATCTCGAAGTGCTATTGCCAAATTAGTATAACGAAGTCTCGAACGTGATCGAAGATTTGTCATTTGAACATGCTAATAAGAAGAAAAAAAATGCTATTTGCTTCCAAAATATATAGAAAAAAAACAAACTTTCTTACTAATCTCTTTTTAGTTTGTGTTTGATTATTTATTTCTTTATTAACTTCGGAAATTGAGGTACGTAAAGCATTGATTTCATTTTGTAAAAATTCAGAATCTTGTTTTAATTTTTCCTCATCATATTTTTTCTAAATAAAATAAAATAAAATTTTTTTCTTTTTTTAAATAATAAATCAATACTTTTTGACGCATTAATCCTTGAAGTTCAAATTTTATATCTGATAAACGTCGACGACCATCGACTTCATTTATAGATGTCATATGTGACCTAAACAAAGGTCAATACGTCTAAATTAAGACAAGAAAATTATTAGTTTTTTGTTTTACTTTAATTGTTGTTCGTCTTCGTCACTCATTATGATAAAAAATAACTTCTAATGAAAAACGAAAAATTGTGAATTATGTTTTTTTGACGTGCGATTGATTAATCATATGAAAAAGAATGCATCAGTATTTGTCGTCGTTTCTTATTGATCATATCATAAGTGTTGGAATTCAATGTTTAACATAATTACCTCGAATAACCTGGACCAAGGTGGATAAGGAGAAATATTATCTCCCCGAATCAATCTAGGGACAAAACTTATGAGAATAATAGTTATAATGAGTACGAAAGAAAGCTATAGAAAAAAAAGCTAAAGCTCAAATGCCATGCAGTAATATGCCAGATGAGAGATTGCCACGTTATATAAGCAAATCGGTACGGATAAAAAAATCAATGGAACACAAGAAGAAATAAAGAACGAAAAAAAACATTGATAATGGTAGTTTGGGTCAAATAGTTCATGAATACTATTGACCAATACAATTTTCAAATTGATATTCTTTATTTTATTTAGAAAATTTTTAAAAATATAAATTTGAAAAAAATAAAAATTCTAAAATTCATTAAAAATCTATTAATTTCAATTGGAATATGCCCAAAATGAATATTAACGCCATCTATAGATCTTTTTTTTGTCAGAACTTTTTAGCATATTTTTATGAAATAATCTCTCATATTTTATATGATTGAATAATCAAATTTTTGCTGAGTTTTAAGATAAAAAAACAAAATTTCAATAACTTAGCAACCAGTAAATACTAAATTACGAATGGTTATGTGGTCTAGCAAACATATCAACTTGATTTCGGTGACAAACGTGTTAAAATTCTTGGTAACCATCGCTTAATCACTTTA
>CAJNOL010000514.1:81945-129770 GCA_905250125.1 Rotaria sordida
CTTTATAAAAGAAAGAAGTACAGAGAATCGATCAACTTATTTTACAAGCGAATGCAGGTATTATTATTATTATTATTATTATTTTCTTATGATAAATTGAACAAAAATATAATTTTGTTTTTAAACTTGACTTTATCAATTAAATTATAGATAATATGAAAGGTTTTTTGCACAGTCAAGATGGCTCTTATGCCTTCCCTCTTGGTCCTAAAGTAACAACAGTTGGACGAGAAAATTGTGACATTAGTATTAATGTATGATTGATTTTTTTTTTAAATTCTTTATTTTTTATAAATAAATTTAATTTCTTTATAGAGTCCTCAAGTTGATAATCAACATGCGTTAATAGAATATGATGATGAGCAACGTTGTTTTATTTTAAAAGATTTAAATTCAACAACAGGTACTTATGTACATGATTGTCGTGTTCAAAATGCAGCGGTTCGATTGAGCCATGGAGATTTTTTACGATTTGGTTTTAATGGTTTGCCACTCGAATTTCGAATTGACCAACAACAACAACAACAACAACAACAAGAAGTATTCAATGATAATTTACTGTAGAAATACTAATTTAATTTTATATAGACAACAATGCCATCAATATATCAAAGACAATCATCATCAAATTCTCTTCAACTTATAACACAAACAATTCCATCTCGAAGAACAACAAATGGAATAATAAATCATCAACAACAAATTGATGTTCGACAAAATCCAGGATTTTCACTTCGGTATGAAATAATTTTCGATGTAACTAAACATTACGAAATTTCATCCTTTTTTGAAATATCACAGCAAGAATCAGAATGAAAAAAGTAATCAGATATTCATCACTAGTATCGGATTCCATATAAAATGATGTATTTTTCACTAGAATCCAATGAAAAAATTTTCAACTCGAGAAAAATAAAAGTTGAAGTTTTGATTAACTAAATACTCTGTTTTGTTCAGAATTCGATGCTAATTCCAAATATGTACGTAATTATGAACAAAAAAAGCTTAATGATCTAAAAATACTGCAAAATTCAGATACTAATGAAATTCTGTAACGTAATACTTCTATAGAAAACGAATGCGAATATTAAATTCAATTGTGTTCAAAATGTACATGTTCGATGAAGTTTGTTCAATTCTATCATTTCGCGTATGTAGAGCACTTAATACTACTCAAGAATAGAAACGTTTCCATTTCAAATACTATCGATCGTTCTCTTTTAAATGGTAGATCTAACTTTGTTTACTTTTAAATTCAAACCCTACGCTATGTGTCGGTGATCGATGGTTGATTATGCTGTTTTCAATAAATAAATTTTCATTTTTTCTAGAGGTCGACCATCAAGTGCAGGAAATAAAAGGACGCCAGCTATTATAATGAATACATCTAGTCATGGTTCAAATGGTGTACGTGATTCTCATGTTCGTTGTATGTATTAAGTATTGATTTTGTTTTTATTTATAAATATAAATTAATTTAGCTAATGCTTGGACAATTAACAATACTTCGAATCCTGGTCGAAGTGTTATAAATGGAAGTTTTAGTGGTGAATTAGAAGTGCCTTGTCAAGATAATAATGAAATAACAAATCGTGTTGATCAACTTGAAAAAGAAGTTAAAGGACGTGATGCAGAAATTCGTGAATTAAATGATCGAGTAAATTTGTTTTTCTTATTATTGTATTTAATTTTGATTTTAATTTGTTTTTTATCTTAGCTTCGTAGTTTAGAACCATTAAGTTCAACATTTACAAATGAAGTTCATACATTAAGAAGTGAATTAGAAAAGGTTAAACGAGAAAAACAAGCAGCTTCAGGACTTATTTCAAGTCTTCAACGTGAACTACATTCAAAAGTATATGAAATAGAATTTATATCATTTATTATATATATATATATATGATATTATTTTTAATATTAATAGGAATCAGATTTGGTTAAATTAACACGAGAAATTGAAGGATTAAAAACTGATAGTCGTGATAAAGATCTTCGATTACAATCATTACAAGCTAAAGTAAAATATTAAAATAAAATAAAAATAACTTGTGAGTTTTGCATGTCTTCTTTTTTCACTCTCTTCTGCCTTTTATAGCAGGTGAGTGTTGAAAGAATGATTGAAATATATCATAGTTTTTATCATGATTGCTTTACTTACGTTTTTCGTTTTTTTAATCAAATCACTACATTAATTGCTTCGTTTATATTCGACATTAATTTTATTTTTGTTTACTTTCAATGAATATAATTTAAAATTATTTTTGTTTTAGCTCAATCTACTTCGTGATCGTGGTCGTGCTGAAGAAGATCGATATACAAAAGAAAAAGAACTTGTAAATCTTCGTAATGTAAACTTCACTTCCTTCTCCTTCTGCTATTACTCTGTAGCTGAATGCTCTTTGTGATTGAAATTCTTTTATTTTTATTTTTTGTATAAAAAAACCATAAAAATTTTTAGTTGATTTTCTATTTTAATTTAGAAAATTAAATTAGCTGAACAACAAATCAATGAATTAAATGAAAGTGTTAATCGACTTAAATCACAATTACAAGATACAGAAAAACAATTATTAAGATTAAATCAAAATGAACAAAATTTAAAACAAGAATATGAACAAACACGTGAACAACTTGCAGAAATTCAACGAAATGAAACTATACTTAAAGCTGATCTTGCGAATGCACAAAAAAAAGTAGAAATTTTATAAAAAAAAAAAAAGAAAAGATTTTTCTTTTTGTAACTTTCATTTTTTTTTTAAAGCACAATGAATTTTGTACAAATATATGGAAATGTTTTCCACATGATGATAATGATGAAGAATATGATGAAGATCAACATAATATTGTTGAACAAATTCAACAACTTCAACAACAATTAGATCAATCTCGAAATGAAATTGAACGTTATCGTGATACTCATTCATCTTCAAATGAACAATTAAGAATTTCACTTGGCAAATTTATTGATATACTTGTAAGTTATTTAAATAAAAAAGAAATTATAATAATAATTAGAAATTTTTAATAGACAAGTGCAATGCAAGAACAAACAACAGCAAATAATCTTTTACATACTCGACAACAAATGATTGAACTTGAAGAATCAGCTGATAATGATAGTGTTATTGGAATGGTTAAACGAGCAGCAATTAATGCTGTTGATAGTCATGCAAGACTTCTATCTGGAATTAATAATTTAGTTATTAAACATGATGATCAACAAGATGATTTATGTGAATTATTATTAATTTAAAATAAAATTTTATATTAATTTTCTTTTTTTTTTTTTATAGCTAGTAATGAAATTTTCGCTTTAATAAATCGTCAATATGAAGAATTACAACGTGAAAAAGAAAATTTATTACTTGAACATACATCTCGTGAACAAACATTTCGTTTTGAATTGGAAAAAATTACAGCAGAAAAAGAGTATGAATTAATATTTAGTTAGAAGCTTTTGGATAATATTTATAATTTAGTGCTTTTTGGCAACAACGTTTTAATGATGAATGTGATCGTCTTCGTCAAGAAAATGTTCGATTACAAAATGAATATGATGAACAAACACGTTCATTTTCCGATCGTTTAGAAACAACAACTGTACAAAATAGTGAATATCTTCAAGTATTTATATAGAAGTATTTTGTTTTTATTAATATTAAATCAAAATATTTTTATTTATTAGCGATGGAATATTCTTCAAACAGAATCAGCTCAAAAAATTGATGAATTAACAATGAAATTACAGGAATATGAACGTGAATTAACCGAACAAGTTGGTTAAAATTTTAATTGCTTTTTTTAAATTCGAAAAACTTTTTATTATAATTTTTTTTTTAATAGAAAGAACAACAAAATAAATTAACAGGTACAAGTGAAAAACAAAGAGAAGAGTTCATACGAAATGAAAAAGAAAAAAATGCAACTATTCAAGATTTAAAGTAATTTTTTTAAATTAATAAATAATTGTGTTTCGTTTTTTTTTTTATTCTAAATTTCAATTTCTAGTGGACAAGTTGAAGTTTACAAAGATCAAGTTCGACAATTTTCAAAAACAATTGTACAATTAGAAAAGAATTTAGCTGAAGAACAAGAAAAACGTATGAGAATTCAAACTGAATTAGAAAATGTTGATAAACATAGAAAAGGTATTTATCTAAAAAATTTACGTAATAAATCATCATAAAACAACCATAGTAACACTTAGATAAGAATAGAACGTAAAAGAAGAACTTTCAATGTATTTTTTTTCTTCGTTTACTTAATAACAAAGAAATATTTTCGTTACTTATTTACCATATATTATTTTAGACTATAGATTTAACGATACCTTCTCTCTCTGTTTTGATCATATCTGATTCTCGAAGAAGATACAACCGATCAGATTGAAATTTTTACCATAGATAGAGTACCTGAAATAAGGAGATACGTGTTCGAAGAAGAAAATTTTCACGAGGACTTTTGCGGTTTTTTAAAAATTTAGAGAAATGTATAGCGATTCGAAGCCAAAGCTGAGATGTTGACTATGAGAATCCTACAAATCCTGATGGAAAAGTCAAAAAATGGAAATGGATGATTTTATCTTTGAAGGATACTTTCAAGTGTCTGTGGTCAATTTTCAGCCAGATCGGACACAGATAAAAGGATGTTGTAAGTAGCCAGAATGAAGAAAAATTGGTGTTTAGCGTTACGCTAAGTAAAAGAAAAGAATTTCAATACAGTTACTATGAAACAAAATTTCTTTAATTTAGTAACTCTGTAACAGTAAACTGTTTAGAGTCGAATGATATTTCTAATTACATATAGTACTCGAGGCTATCAAACCTTATATGTAACTCACAATCGAGTTTTTTTAGCCAAAAAAACAGATTAGGAATATCCTTAAGTAATTCAATCAAGGCGTATTTTTCAATTACAATCAGATTGCTTTTCAATGAACTTGAGTCTTTCATAATTTGACTTGATAAATCTGTATTGAGTATAGACATTTGTTCAGGATTAACTAACGTTACGATTTGCTGAAGAAGATAAAATATTTTCTTTCGAGAAAAACATAGGAAAAATGAAAAATCGTTCTTGATTGTAAATGATATACATCCTACAGTTAAATCAAATCTATTTATAAACATAAACTGATTTTCTGAATAAAAAGATCTACAAAATTTCATTAAATAAATTGTTCTTTATATTGACTCATTCTCGTAATCTTATATATCATAATGAAATAGTTAATAGTTTGATAACCTTAGAAAAAAAATTGAAACTGATTTGACTTGATAGACTTTTGAAAATGCTTTTACGTTCCAGTAAAATAGATATAAGAACGTAAGAAGTGGTCATTTTTTTCAATATTATTAGATATTTTTTTCCTCTTGTTTTTCCAAAAGAAAAAAATAATAACGCTGGAAACAATAATCTATTACAGTCTTTTTAAAGTTTCGAAATCAAAATCTCTTCATATTTCTACGTCTACTTAAAACAAATGAGAACCATGATTGAATTTCTCAATGTTTATTAATTTGTATACTAATCTATTCAATATATTTTGTAATTCATAGAAATTTAATTATATCCTTAATTTTTTAGTTAGTAATCCACCAACACCTTTAACATCTATTGAAACAGTAGTACCTGTAGTGTCTGTTCTAACTGCACCAGTTGCCGATATCAGGTTAGTTTGTTTTTTTTTATTTAATCTTTTTATTTTGAAATTTTCAATTGTATAGTCAAGAATTATTTGCACATAAAGCACGTATTCAAGAACAAGAACAAATAATTATTTCATTACGACGTGATTTAGCTGGTATGACAGCACGTTTATCGGACGTTCAAGGTGAATTAAGTGAAAAACAAAAACGAGCTTTAGAAAAAAGTGAATTTACAATACGTGAACAAACTAAAGAATTAAATGATACAAGATTAAAATTATCAAAATTAAGTGATATTGTTGATAAACAATCTACACAAATTGAAATATTACAATCGGATCTATCGTTAGTTTTTATTTTTTTTTTCTTTTAATTTACAATTGAAATTCCATTTATTTTATTTTTAATTTTAATAGAAAATCTAAAGTATTAGCAAATCAATATCAATTATTAGTTGATCAACGTCAAGCTGATATTGATCGTTTAACAAAATCTCTTGAAGAAAAAAATTTACTCGTCGAACGAGTTGAAAAAACAAATCAAAATGAAGTATATAAGTTATCATTTAATTTAATCCTTAAAAATCAAATGTTCCTTTCTACAGACATTACAATAATTGTTATTGTAGACTTAATAAAATTTTATATGCGAAAACAAAACCAGGATATTCTCAGACTAAGATGATCTAATAAATCATAAAATTAAAAAATACATCCCTCGAATATGACTATCAGACAGTATAGCAGAGTTTTTAAAATCCATAATTTTCGAAACAATCTATTGACTCATTGCGATATCATTAAGACAATGTCCATTGGAAGGAACATTCGGTCATAATAGCATGATATATTCTATCAACCCATGAATAATAGAAGTATTAAGTGAACCAATCCTTGGCTACTTTGAGTTCCTCTAAAGACTGTCGCGAGGTAGGATTACAGAACGATCGCATCTTTTCCCTCTCAGTAGTCCAAAAATTTCGTTCCGTTTGTGACGGAATTACTAATTTCACTCCGATTCTGAACACTTCACGATAGTTTTGATCCTACACCTGAAGAGTATTCATTAGCTACTTCTCCGATGAGTTGAGATCATCAACGAAATCATGAGGTAATCTTTTTATTCTCCATAAAATTAATTTGACAACACTTGGTTGGGGCTCACAGAAGGCAGTGTTACAATGAAACAGAAAGTGTAGTAGTGTTAAAATATTTCCAACATGTTATTCAATTATTTCTTAGTATTATATGAAATAAATTAATAGAATTATTTGTGAGAAAAAAATTTCTCACATAAATTAAGAAAAATGATACATTCATGCTGTTAAGACTGGATGTCTCTTCCAAGGGACATTCTGTATCTCTCTCTATGAAGAAAAAAAACTTTATCTTTTTTAACTAATTATAATATGATCATACTGAATGTTTGGAATCTCTATTTTTAATCATCGTTAAAAACAAAACCATCCTCAGCTTTTTTTAAGAGTTAGTATCTTTTCTTTAATATATATATATATATTTTGTTTTTTCGATGTTTAGGGTCGTATAACTCATGAACTTGTTGCTATTGGTGCACAATGTAAAGGTGAACGACATGAACAAACAATTGGACGACAACGTGAAGCATTAAATGAATTACGTGCAAGAATTAAATCATTAGAACAATCACGACCAGTTAATCCATCATATGAAAAAGTTTTACAACAAGTTGTTTTACTTAAGCGTGAATTAGCTGAATTACGTGCACGGCAAGCTTTACCAACTGATATACCTTATTTAACAACAACACCAGGATCAAATTCTTTTAATCAACCATCAATAACTTCATTTCATCAATCACCATCAGGAACAAATACATCAGCTATAACACCTGAAGCACAAAAAATTATTGAAGAACGTACTGCTCATGCTGAAACTATGAATGCATTACAATCGTGTGATGAATTAGTGAGTTGTTTTGTTACAGAAAAAAAAAATGAGAAAGAATTCATGGATAATAATTTGAATAGATCAACTCACTTTATGCTAGAATTTTGGAATAGAATTTTTAAAATAAAGAACAGATCTTATATTTTTATATTAAGTTATGTTTAATTTTAATTGGAGTCTAATTGCATCTAAGAAGTTGTAGAATTCATCAGTGTATACGAGTGAAATCTAGTTTGTCTTGGCAAGCTTCGACGAAAAAAAAAAGAAAGAATCTTTAAGGTTATTTGAATAGTATTTTTGTTATCGATGTTAATTTGTCTTCGAATTTAACCTAATTCATAGATGAATATATAATGTTATTAAGTTTTATTGAGTTATGTTCCAAACAAAAACAAGGAAGTACTTTTTAGTTTAATTATATTTTTTCTGTGATACAATAACAAATGTCTTCTTTCAGAATTTGACACTAAAATAAAAATATTTTTCGAACTTATATCAATGTAGAAAAAGTCATTCATGCATACATTAGAATATGAATAAGTGAAAATTAATATTCTGTCTATGCCTTAAAACTAACAAATATGTGTTATATTCTCTTAATAGAAATGAAAATTAGAATTTATTTTTAAATAAAAGAAAATTATTTCGTAGAAACGAAATCTTTCTATGTTTATTTTTATCGAAAACACAATTTTGTCTGTGACATATACAGAAATAGACTACTCCATCTCAGATTAAAAAACTAGTCATTTCGGATGCTCATAGATAGTTATATTAAAACATTTCACAACAGATTTAATCAAGATCATAGTCGAAATCAAGTGATACGTAGTCCTAATAATCCGATCTGACTCCATTAAAGTTTTCACCTATTTCATTTAATCACTATTCATTTTATTGTGTGCATATTAAAGGTTGTGAACAGTCTTGGGATATTGTGATAATTGCTTAGAAAGATTCTAGACTGAGTCTTTTATTTTCTCCTGCATATACTTTTGCACATATGTTCATGAGCATCTACAAATAAAACTTAATTATCTTGTTTCTCAATAAAAAAAAAATATTCTTGATAAAAGTCGTTTACAATAATTTTTCATTACATCATCAAAACATCTCTAAAAATCGTAAATCATATTGACGCTTATGTATATCATCAAAAGATCGATGTTAAAACTATTGTTAATGAATCTTTAAGAATTAAAAATAAAATACTTATGAATATCTGTAAGATAATCAATAGTTATCTGTCGATGTTCATAGTGATCATAACTAAGAGTTATGGAGGGTAGGAAGAATGTGGAGTAGAGCTTACAGATCAACTATATTATCCTAATGTACTCTCTGACTTAAAGTAGAGCTAGAACGAGAAAAATGTAGGACATAGTAGGGTAGGAATAAGACAATTTTTCGTCGACAGTACGCAGAACACAAAAAAAGTTTATTCTATACATTTCTACCATGACTGATCCATTGAGAATTGTTAAAATTTCGATGCTAACAAAATGTGTGTTTAGCATCTCAAGACCATCATCTATAATAAGAATTTTCCTTTTCTAAAACAAGTTGAACATATTTGTTTTGTTTTAGCATAACACATTTACAAGAAAATTAATTCAATTACTTGATATTGATGATGATACTCTCTTAAATGTATCTCCTTTGGCTACAATGCCATCAACTGATCGTTATGTTGCTTTACAACAACGACAACGTGTTATTGAAATGTTATTACAGAAAATTGAGGTTAGATTTCTTATCTAATAATAAATATAATAATAAATAGGTTCTTTTTTTTTTCAATTCTAGATGTTACGTGAACGTTTAACACGAAAAGAAGAATTATTACGTGGTTATGAAAATGATTTAGGCAAATTACGACAAGCAGAAATTTTATTACGTGAAAAAGATTTTCGTTTACACGATCTTGAAGTAATTTTGTTTTTTCAATATTCTATTTGTAATCTAAAAATAAAAATTTTGTTTTTTCTTTCTAGACTGATAAACGATCAAAAGATGATGAAACATTATTTCTTCGAAATACTTTAAAAGAAACACAAGATTATTTAAATCAAGAAAAACGATTCAATTCATCAATTAAACTTGGTCGAGTATGTAATAATCTTTATTTATTTTTTTTCTCTTTATTATAATATTTTATTCAATTAAGAATACTGATCAACCACAAACGAATGAATTAGTTCGACGAAGTGGTACATCAACAACAGGCACAACACATCAACATCGTAATTCAACAGATTCAACAGCAAAAGTTCGAACAATAAAACGAGATACGAATCAAAAAATATCTCGAAAAGATTATGAAATTAAAACATTAAAACAAGTTTGTTTAAATAATAAAAAAAAAAAAAAAAAAAAAAAACTATCTATTCTATCTTTTTAGGAATTACATGAAGCTTTAGATACACTATCTGAACAGTCAAATAAAGTTAAATTACTCGAATTAAAATCGAAAGTAAAAAAACAAAAGAAAAAAAGAATTTTATTTTAATATACAAAATTTCTTGTCAATTTTTTTATTTAAGGATTTATCCAATGGCACAAATTTCATGGCATCACATGACTCGTGATATTCATTCACCTTTCTATTTTTTTTTCTATTTGCGTGTGCGCGTCTTGTAGAAGCAATAAATAAACAGCACAAAAAAAAAGTATTCGAGTAAACATCTTTTATACTCGTTTAATAAATCATAATTATTGATTTTAAATTGAAGTTTTTGGATCATATTATTTTAAGTCTCCTCTCAAAAATTGATCTTACAACATGTATATTTAAATTACATGAAATTTTTAGACTATGTTGAGACTGTAGTGGAGAATCTATGCTAAAATTATCAATCGTATATCATGATGTTTTCGAAAGATATTTGTCAAACAAGGATCTGCATTCTATTTGTTTAATTTCTTTTATATTTAAAAGAACATTGTCCGATTGTAGTGTCTATCAGTACCCTTTTTTTTTAAAGTTTCTATCTTTTATGCATAGAAAAAGGATGACAAGTTCACATGCTCGTTCAAATAAAAGAAAAGCAATTGACTACATTGAAGCTTCTTTGTAAATTCTGACATGTGCGATCAGAAAACCATAAGCAGAAAAGAAAACGAAAAGGATTTGCTGGTTTTTTTTCTCAAACAAAAGAGCATATTTCTCAAAGCGGAAGATGACGAAAATTTTTTGCAGAACAGACTGTACTAAATAAAAAAAACCTTCTTGTTTGTGAAAGATTCGACATCAAGTTACTCTTCCATGCATTTATCTTCATTTTGATCAATCTGACGGAAAGGAACTTTTTTGAGAAGGATGGAGGCCTAATTGAATGGGTGGACACTAATTTATACATCTAACTGCATCGTGCTCTAGGTAATTCCATCGTATAAGTCTGTTGTATTTATTGAAAGGACGGTATCGTCGATATGTAAAAAGCAACAATGACAAAAGTTTTCATGTCTATCAGCATATTTTCAGCTGATGATTGGAAATAAATCTCAAATAAAAAATATTGACTTTTTACAAACTCGTATTCGAATATGAAAATGATTAAGTCTTATAATGAGTTTTGAACTGGGTTTTTTTTTTATTTAGATAAAGCTAAAGATGCACACACACAAAAGAAGAGAAATAGAATAAAAATGTTAGTGAATATATATGAATTTATATACAAAAACAAAAACACAAAAATAAACTAAATCAATGCTATCAGTCACATTTGTTCATCTAAAATTAAAGCAAAAAAAGAAACTATATTTCAATTCATTGAATTTATTCAAATAATACAAAATTCTCTTAATTAAAAGTTCTTCATCAAATTCAATATAATAATCACAGATTGTCTGTAAGTGAAGCATACATTTGTTTGTTTTCCATTTTGAACTTCTCTAAGAATTACATTTTTAAAAACTTCATCATCACGAAATATTTACTCATGTCAATTATAGTTTAAACTTGAACGGTAAAGTAAGTAGAATAATCGATCTACACATATATATTTTATTCATACTCGTGGCAAATTCTCAATTAAATTATACTGACAGTTCAATTGCTATCCTCAAATCTCAAATAATCGAACAAAACTGATGATAAGCTACATGAAATGATAAGACCAATGAGATAAATGATGCATAAATCGGACCTATAAATTAAACTGTCGATCAATCGATGAATCATTAATACTTGTACCATCTCTACTTCAATATTTGAGAATAACGTAAACCTTTTATCTTTATAATGCACTTAATTAATATACATAAATCTTACCATGATTACTTTCCACGTTTATGATTATATTTTAATGGTAATTTTCTATCATGACGTTTGATAGTTTCTAAAATTAATTTTGTTGCATGTTCAATTTCTGATTTTGTACCTCGAATAGACATTGGTCGTCTTGTACTTTTTCCTTCAGCTTCATAAATAACAATCCAAGCATTTGATTCACTTCGAATTTGATGTAAACGTGATGAATTTGGTCCAAATAAAGCTCCAGCTTGTGCATCAGTTAAAGTCCAACGTCTTTCACGTAATGGTTCAATTTTTTCTGTTTGATAATTATTTATATCATTATCAAAATCTTCAACATCTTCATCTTGATATCCACCTAATTCTTCTTCATCATTTGTATTATTAACAATTGTAGATGTAACCATTGATCGTTGCATAGCTAATTGAAGTTGTCGATCAGTAAAACCACCATAATCATCGGCTAATGAAACATCATAAAATTCAGGTGAATAAAGAAATGTTGCTTGTTGTGTTGAATCTATAAATGAAGTTTGACACATATTATGATAAATTTCTGTTAAACATTCAATAATTTGTTCATATTTTGATCCAGATAATAAAAGTATACGTTCAGTTGATAATGGTGCACATGTTGGATAAACCTAATAAATAAACATACAATGACTTATTATTAAAATTTAAAATTTTCTTATTACTTTTAAATTATTTAATGCATATTTATCTTTAAGCATTTTTGCTCGACTACCTAATTGTCCTATAATAAAAGGTGCATAAGATTCATGAATTAATATACGTAATTCATTTGTTTTTGATAAAATTTTTTGAATAACTAAACTTAATTGTTGAACATTATTTGTAATAAGTATAGCTTCTGGTGATAATGGATGTGTTAATAAAGTATAAAGAGTATTATTAATTGAATCAGGTAATTGATTAGTATGTTCGCGTTTTAATAAAATTCGACATGGCATAGTTGGTGATATATTTGAATGAATAAGATATGGTCGATCATTTAATTTAACTTGTTGACAATTAACATGAAAAAATAAATTTGATATAGAATCAATTTCATTTTCAATCCATGATAATCGAGAAGAAATATTTATTATTTCGGATGATGTCATAGGTACTAAAACAAAACAAAAAGAAAAAGAAAATGATATAAAATTATTTCGATAATTTTCTTCTAAACCTGTTGTATCTATTAATCGTTCATCATCAAGTAAAACATGAAGTGTTTGTCGAAATGTATCTAATCGTTCATAGGATGTATCTAATTCAATTAATGTATTTAAATACATATCTTGAATACGTTCAATCATTTCAAAATGCCATTTATTTAAATCATTTTTTAATTGAATATATTGATCATCAAATGGACGAGAAATTGAATTTAAAGTTGTACGAAGTTCAATTGTTCGATCTTTCATTATAAATTTATTTAAATAAATCAAGTAGAAAAAAAAAAACAAAATATCTTTGTGTTTTAATCTTCAATGAAAATAATTGTCAAATAGAATTTAATATATAAATTCGATGGATTTAAAATAACATGAAATGAATGAAGATATAAAAAGAAAAAGAATAAAAACAATGTGATAAATTTATCTATTGGAAAGAGAGAAGAAAACAAAGAACATCATAAGACGAACGAAATAATTTACGCATGACAATATGACCTATATTTGTTAGATGTTTTTATTTATTTAACTGATATAAACAAGAGATTATGAATGAAACCAATAGTGATTAACACAGAGTCACAATAGATTCTTTTGTTTAATAATAAAGAAAATCATGTCTTATATTAGTATTTGATTATTTTAAAATAAATAGAACAGCAATTGTTTTCATAGAAATTCTATCTAAGTTTTAAGTATCTTCTCGTTTCATTAACAGAATTTTTTTCTAAACTATTTCAGAATTTTACTGAAGAAATCTTGCATTGGACAAAAAGAAATAAACTAAACAATAATAGCATTATGTGATATTTTTAACAAGAATGTTACCATCAGTAGAAAGGCTAGGACAACACTTTCAATTAGCGGGTATGGATGTAAGTGTAGGTATTGAGTTTCTCTACTTCCACACCAGCATGGATTAGAGGATAACACCACCTATCTAATGCAAATATTGTCACTTCCAACCCAAACTTATATATATTGATGATGAATTAAAGAAAGATTATGTGTTCAACACGTCTACAATGAATATATGAATAAGATTTCATGAATTTTTAATTTACTAGAACGATATGAAAAAAACGTTGTTTGCCATTAGATAAATATTTTAATAAAGCTAGGAAAACAATTAATGGAAAATTATTTTAATATTTTGATGCCACCATCTTATGAACTATTAAATTATACCTACATTTCTATGATTATAATAACTTTCTCGAATGTAAAGTTGTATTTGTTTTCTTTTTTCATAAAATACTGCTGAATAAAAAATATCGATGAAATGGAATCATATCGAAGTTTTATTTCTTGTGATGATTAATTGGCATTGTATTTTCTAAGGAAAAAGTACTTTTGATCACCTGGTTTTTTTTTGTCAAGTAGTGATTTTTCATTATCCGTTCTTAAGGCCCTTCCCCCCCCCCCTCAAAAAAAGTCAATTTTCGTCAAATTTTTCGAAATTGAGATAATCGCATGGGAAGATAGCCCGTCCTCAGATCTTTCAGATGTGATATGTATTTTTATCCAACACGCCTTTTTTGCCCGAAAATTATGATGGTTTCTGTGACCGGGTGCATGAAAAATATGATTTTTTTTTGAAAAAACGGATTTTGAATTTTTTACATGGAGAATAAGTACTTTAATTAATGAAAACCAAAGACGTTTTAACAAGTTTTATTAATCGTTATAGAAAAATCAAAATTCAAAAAACAAAAAATAAGAAATAGACTAACTGATAGAAAAAAAGCTTTATTTAAAAAAAACTTTGATCTGACAAAGTTCCATAAAAAATTGTTTAATAAACTGTTACTTATTCTTCTTCTTTCCACCTTCTTCTGTCTTTTGGATTATAATAACCATATTCGTCATCACTACCGATGCAGTCAAAAATGTGAAATTAACGCGTGGCAACAATTCGTCTTTTTCTTTCTTTTGATGCGTTTCAAACCATCAAAAATGTCCGGAATTTGGCGTTTTAACGGTGACGTTTTTCTTATGCTTCAACCTCGTTATGACTATTTATGGAAAAACAGTTCTTCGCGTTTGCAATATAAACGCATTAAAACTCGTAATTTCGGACATTTTTAACTGTGTGCGTTCCGTTTGTTTAGAGGGCATTTTAATGCGTTTTATATATGTCCAGTTCTCCGTATTGATAGAAATAACGGATCAAAACTCCAAATTTCGGACATTTTTGATGATGTATTATACCTACTAATCTATAACTAATGCTTTCGACTCGGTGGTATGTGCACTGACCAGGATTTCCTGGCAGTGTCAGTCAATCCTTGCTATACGGGACACGATTTTGTCACACTCTCACTTAGCCTGTAAAAAGTAGTAAATTCGTAAACTCGAAATAATGTCCATCGATTCCAAGCATTTTTTCGACCTACACTTAGGCGAGAAGAATCGCAAAAACATTACGGATTTTAAACATTCTCTAAAATGGATTTATATATCTTCAATTATATGACAATTGAACGAGGAGAGATAAAGACGTATACAAGTTTTCCACAGAGACAGAATGAAATTTAAAAATGTCGTACCCATTGTTGCTAGATACCTTCTGTTAAAACATGTTTCTTTTTGTTCTATATCGTTTATATAGCAAGGTTGTTTGTCAGTGGCTGGTGCACGTTTGACCAATCGATTACGTATCAAAGCATTTGCATGTATGTTGCGACAAGAGGTCGGATGGTTTGACGAAGCTGAAAATAATGTCGGTTCGTTGTGTTCACGTCTTTCTACAGATGCACTTGAAATTCAAAAAGTACGTATGCAAATATGGTCTTGAATTTCTACTGTTATACATAAAAACTTTTCATCGAAACTTATGCTCATATGAGCAGATTGTGTTTTATTTTAAACTCTGATTCATTTTTTTTTACTATCAAATAATGGACTAAGAAAAACAATGTTATTTCAACTGAGCGAATGCTTTCCTTTCTAGTTTTGTAATCGAGACTTAAGAGTGGCGTGTAGCTTCAATCCTTACTAGGTGATATTTTACATGAAAATCATTCATCAGTCACTACAAATCAATATGTTTTTCTATTTTAATTACATAAAACAATACATATTGGCATCATCTTTCGTCATGAATTTGTTGTCAATCTGCTTACATCATTCGGAGTTCATAATTATGAAATGAGCATATTTAGAAAAGTGTCAGCTATTTTTTAATGCATGAAAGACTCAAAACAAGGTTTCAATCAGCCAATACTAAACGCTCACTTCTAGTTTTCATGTTTCTTGAAATAAATATTTCTGAAAAACAAAGCATTCAGCGCAAACTCTATAGGATTGAAATGTGAAAAACGATGAAATCACTTTAGCCATTATAGGGAGTCCTCGTTATGTCTATCGAAGTAGATAAGCAGATCAAGACCACCGCATGGAAAACTCCTTACCAACTTGTTGAAATGTCTGTAGTGTTTGGGGGGGGGGGGGGGGGGAGGGGAGAAACAACTTTCTTGTTATGGTGTGGGTGTGGGTGTAGGCAACAAAAAGTCTCCACACCCACACCCTGCTATCACGCTGCTATAAGTAAAAAAAACCAGTAAATCGATCATAACTCCGCCCCAAAGCAATACGGGGATGAACTAACTTAAGGTATTTCAATTTTCGCTAAGCTCTACCAGATAAAATCAGTCTGAGTCAAAAAGCTTTTTATCACCTCGAGAGGTTTCCTCGTGAGCTAAGAGCATTGCAAATCTAAAAACTTTCAGAGTGACTCACGTATCATGGTTACCTAATATGATCGCCAATCAGGCTAGTTTTCGTATGATTCGATAGAATTTTTCAAGTGCTACAAAATGGTATAAAAATATCAGTGAAAAAATACTGGTGACTTAGAAAAGTTCAACGAATACTGGTTCCAATACGTGACTTTTGGTATATATTTGGTAGTTTTTGGTTACAAAAACTAGGATTTGGATAAAAACGAATACGATATTCTGAATCAGCATCCAAAACTGGCTGAATTTGTGTCATTTTAAAATTCTTTCTTCAACTTTTTTGTTCGTCGAAAAAATCACCCCTTGTTCCCCTCAGGAATAGGTTAAAAAATGAATTTCATTAAACCGGTATTTTGTTTGTATGAGTATCTACTACTCTGAGTTCTAATATCATTTTCCAAGCTTAGAACGTATTTTGGACAGTTGAAATAACTTTATCATGGATCTCTCGGAGTTATTTCTCTGTAATACTGATAAAATGTATTCCGTAATTATATTTTCGAACATTGCGACTAATTGTCATAGTGCCTAAGTATCGCTACGACCAATTGACGTCGCCCAATTGTCGCTCAACTAATTGTCTTTCCATCAATTCTCTTAGATCCAACACATATCCATACGATTATTTTAGTAGTTGTTTTTGACAAAAACTTAGTTTTCATAGCAGATTTTCTCTTCATAGACACATTCATATTATTCACACTATACTTGATTTTCTAAGACAAAAGAAAAACAATTTCGAATTTCAACTATAGATATTTATTTATATAATATCAAAACAGAATTAAATTGACAATAAAGGAAAATAATCATAAACATCTTTCGAAAAAACTATTGAATATTCAACAATTAATCGTTTGATTCGAGAACAATTATGTCGCATTTCATCATTTGTAAAATTTTCTGTCACGTTTTGCAAATGATCATAATCGACTTTCAATTCGGTTAAACGAGGTAAATATGTTTTTGTTTCATTGAGAAAATGTTCAAGATAATGAGCAGCTGTATCCCCAAAATCAAGTGAAATAAGATGCGGATATTCAACAATTGAGCACCAATCCTTCTCGTAAAGATGAAATTCACGAAGTTTGAAAAATGGTGGTTGAATATTCCACATAGATAAATATTTAAGAAATGGAAAAGCTCGAGTAAGTCGAACGAAAAAATCATGTTTGAAAGGATCTTTGTCCCATAATTTCAAATGAGTAACGGAGTCAAATACAATATTTGGAATATTATTTGTGATGTTTTCGAGACGATCAAATTTAAATGGAAGTGAAAAGACGCGAGAAGTTATATCCCTAGAGTTGAAATAATCTACCATACAAGCCACTTCTCGATATTTTATATTTGTGAAAGTTCGTTGAATATCATCAACAGATACATGAACAGTTGGATCAGCATCGACATTTTGAGAAACGATATAAAATGTGAAGGTATGAAGTCGTGGCATATGAATAAGTATTTCATTATCAAGATGAGTACCAGAGATACATGTTGATCCACGAAAGATAAGAATATATAAAGTTAATTCTTCGAGATGGGACATTCGACGAAGAAGAGGTACAACTAGAATATCATATCCTTCAGTGTTACGATAACATGTTAATGAGAAACATTTTAAATTAGGTAGATCATCCTAAAAAATAGAAAGAAATATGTTTATTAGTTGAGCTAACAAATTAACATCAACCATTAATTTATAGAAATATGATTTATTTTCGAAATTCTACTTTTAAGTGTTTATTCTATTCTATAAAATATATGTATCCTCTAATAATAATGATTACTTTCTATTTATTAAATCCTGACTCATAGAAACTATTGAATAATTCGACAAAATCATCAAATCTTAAATGAAAATAAATTTTCTTAATATATTTCAAAACATTCGATGAAATTCATAATATATAGATTTAACAAAAATAATTATTAATAAAGAAAATCAGTAGTTATTTTCAATAACAATGCTCATTTGAACAGTATAAGTGAAGTGAAGCTTTAAAAAGACTCGATTAATAAAAATGTTTATTTTGTAACCGACTGTATGTTTAATTAGTTTTAAAATAGATGAATAAATCCAACATAATTGATAAATATTTTCTATCGAGCCATTTAACCCTTTACTTCCCAATGTCCATCCCAGTGGACATTGGAAGAACAGTTGCGAAAGATTAAGAAAGCATCTGATTGAGAAACTCTAAGAACACTTTTTATAGTAAACTTCGTGGGCTACCAATCGGTAAAAAAACTTTTTTTTCGCTGCGCCCGTTCGGAGATATGTGACTCCTATAATCGACTATTTCGAAAAAAGACGATTGTCTTGTAAAAGTTATCTTCTATTTCTAAGCAATAAATCTTCCGGCGATCTACTACGTGACACACATAGAAAAAGGTGTTCACTAGTGATATGTTTAGTTTCCAGAATTTTCAGAAAAGTTTAGGAGGTCAACATATGGTAAAATATACAATAGTCACTAGAAGATTTCTATAATAGTAACGTCCTGCCTCTTAAATATCCACAATTCAATGCAACAATTGTCTCAATCATAGAGAATTAAAAAGCAAACATTTTTCTATGAAATGAAACGTTCCCGAGCTCTCTACGACGTTTCTTTACTGAGATATATCAATTTTGCTGAATGCTCCAGAGGATTGGTCAAAATTTTCCCACTACTCCCCCTCAGGAAACTACCCTAAAATTGAGGAAAGCATTTCTTTGGTTTGTTCATACTTTTGGCATATGGGAGGCACTGATACTTTATTTCAGGGGTAATTTCATTGCTAGTGCTTCTGGAATTACTGTGGGGGTAAAGGGTTAACAATTGTAATGATTGATTAACTATTGTCAAATGAATTATGATTAATTATAAAATAATCTCGAATAATATCAAAACAATCATGATTATCTATTTTATTTATTTTCTAATAATCTAAATTAAACTATTATATTTACTAATGCACAAATCTCTTTATACATTGCACTTTTAATTAAACTTTATTTTCGATATTAAAGACTAATTAGAAAAAGATAATAACACGAACCATAAACTCACCATGCTGTAAAATGTTGATGTCCAATTGCTGATATAATCAACTTGAACGATAAATTCAGTTAATTGTTTGAGACGACCATCAAGTAAAGAAAGACAATCATCAAAATCATTTACATTAATAGATAATTTAGTAAGTGTTGAAGAAGAAAAAGTCATTGATGGTAAATAACATAACGACGAAAGTGGATAATCCTCGACAGATGATGACGCAATACTGAGATGTTTTAGATTTTTAAAGAAAGCTAAGATATTTGCATAAACATTCTTAGTATACTCCTTTTGTGTTATTTCAGTATTGTTTTCATTAATGATAAGAATAAGATCCGTAAGTTGTTGTTTATCAATATGTTGAAAAAGAGAATCATCTAAATGAAATAGATATTATTTGATAATCTGAGTATCTGAATATTTTTCTATGCTAATCTTTTAAAAGATCAGTATACATGAATATCTTACCCATGAAATAATGTGAAAAGATTGATTTGTTGAAATTAAAAATTTTAAGTTGAGTAAGATTAGGATAGATACCAGCACGAAGAATACATTCCATAGAATCAGATTGAAGAATAAGAGATTGAACATTTTTATGAATTCTTGGTAATATATCAATAGAAAATCGACTGAGTATTGAATTAGAAATTGAAAAAATCTCATCAGTTGATTGTGATATAGAAACAAAATTAAGAATGTTAGTGAAGATTGGTTCTTGTACTATAATATTAAGTCGTTGATTGTTGATACCAAATAAAGAATAAAGAACATCAGTATTGTCAAGGTTTTTCAAAATGAGAAATAATATTTCATTAGGAAGATCAAGAAGATGAACATTATGTTGATTCATTTTAAAATGTACTGCTTGTAATGCTTTTCATAACACAGTATATATATAAAGATATCTATTTATTTTTTGTTCGTACACATTCTTATCATCGAAGAAAAAAGAAGTTGACCTTGTTGAAAGAAAAAATATAACATTGATATATAGGTCTGAAACACACTAGACAAATTAAAAATGAATTCATCAATGGAATGAGCGAAAAGGTTAAAACAGAGTTAAATCACCTTTTCGAGATGACTTAACTTTTAACGCACCAATACAATTATAGCTGTATTGAACGCGAGAGAACAACAAAAGAAGTGATGAATTGACAAATAGACGAAAATGATGCCACTCAAAAGTTCATTGTATTCTGCTTAATATTCTCACGTCGATTGATGATAGTTATGCTTGTTTATGTTATCTTATCATCATACTTGTATCGTATTTATTTGGTTGCTCACAGAATAATAAAATATAATAAGGAATAAAGAGGATCAGGATAACAAGACGAATGTTTCTTTTTTTGAGTTATTTATTTTTATGTGAATGTAGTCGCTGCAGCGTTTTCCATCATAGACAAATACAAAAAACAAAACATATATTTAGAAAAAGCGAAAACAAAAATATGATCAGACGTTAGATATCGAATTCTATTGTTTAGTTTTAATTTTTTGTAAATCATAAAGCGTTATGGTGCAATTGCCTTCTATCCCTGCAGAAACAAATTTATTTAAAAAAGTAGAAGTAGAAATCTCTTTGACTTAAGAAAAGTCTCATGATTATATAATAACACGTGTGCGTCAGAAATAATGGCACACTTCGTATTTTTCATTTTTTTCTTTTCATGTGAACGCATAGAATTGAGTTTTTCTCCAAAAGATTCTCTATTGAATTCTCTACAAAAGCAGCATATATCATTCAGCAAGTACGATCTTACTTATTTTTTAACAATCGATCTCAGTATTTTGGACAATCATCACGATTTCTTAAAATGATTGTTTTATCTAAAAAATTTTACAGCACTTTTCAACTGCCTATCATCTTGAATTTTGTTTCTAAATGTTCCCAAGTTCTATAAATATAATATTTGAAGTGAACCACTTTAATCAATATAATTATGATTGTTTTCGTCAATTTTCAGATTGCTTACTAAGAGTAACACAGCTTGTCTACGTAATGCGACTAGAGATGTACGGGATTGAGATCACGACAAAATTATAAAGGTTTACCGGGACCAAATGAAACTTTATCTTTTCGAGATCGTTTTTCCGGAATATGTTATAAACCACATCAATCGATTCGCCCAAATAACGTCGAAAGCAAAAATGTCGAAGCAAAAATGTGGAAGCTAAAAATGTCGAAAATAAAAACGTAGAAAGGTTAAAATGTAGAAAACACAAATATCGAAAAATACAAATGTCGAACTTCAGAAACATCGAAATGTAAAAAAGTCGAATACTAGAAATATAAACAAAAAAAATTCCAAAACAAATCTATTTTCATGATATTTTCAATGCTTGAAATCGGCAATGGATCACATATATACGAAAGCTCTATATAACTCAAGTGAAGATGACACCATTATTCAATTAATGCGACGTAGTATTCTTAACATTGTTGCTATTAGTTAATAAAATAATCCATTCATAGCTAAAACATAGATCTTCAAGTAAAAGACAAGTTTCCATGTTTTCATGAATGCGTTCTCTTCTGTTTTTTTTTATCATTATTTTTCATTGGGTAGAGAATAGATATAGATAAAGAAAAACACCTATTCATATAATTATGAATGTACTAGGTAAATGAACCTATTCTTGTTTATAAAAACAGAAAGTCTTTATATTTTTTACGATCTCCTAATCAATTTTTCAACGAATTCCATGTTCATATCATTCCATTAGTTCGGTCTTCTTCTGTAAAAAGTACTCTTAGACTTACATTCTGAACATCTGCCCTGGTTCATTACGATCCCCGAACGCTACATCGGATATAGCAAGAAGTATTCTATTCCAAACATTCGGTCACACCGTTCTGATTACAAAAAAAATCCGAGCAAGAACTTGAACCAATTCTGGATAGAATCCTGAATCAAACCTGACAGGCTCATTAAGACTTATGATTCTTAAAGATCCCTCGAGGTTGTCTCAAGAAATAGGCACGACTGAAGAAACTAAGCAGTGTCCTGTAAAGATCTTTGCTAAATCCTCATATTTTCTTAATAAGATTCTCATTAAAATTGATACTGTCTTGCAAAATGTGGAAACGCATATTCTTGAAAGGTTCTGAGTAAGATCCTGATTGAAACTCTGCAGGATTAGTCGGCTTCGTACTCTGACTAATCTTGTTATTTTCTTGCCGAGATCCTCGTCCAATGTGAATATCAATCCTGACAGAAAACTGATACGAACATTTGATCTAGATCCTGACGAAAACCTGATAAAATCTTGGCAGAATCCTCTCTCATAATCTTGAGAGGATCATTGATAGGATCCTGAGTAAATCCTGACAGGATCCTATAGTCTCAACTCAGAAAAATATCTGAGCAGGAACCTGAAGAAATCCTGGACAGGATCCTGTTTAGGGGTGGGACTTTACCTTCACTTTACTAGTAAATAGTAAATAAAATATTTACTATTCACTTTTATAAAATTAAATATAATATTTCTCATTTGATAATATAATTATACATCGTAGCTAACAGTTGGTTCAACAGGATTCAATAAAATGCTTGTCTCTCTCAAGATACCAATATCTATAGTTCGATCTGTCTGGTTCTTCCATGACCTATTATGTTTCTTAAAAACATGGGATGGACCGTTATTCGTGTGTGTTTTGGTTATGCGATCTCCATCGTTCTCGATCAGTGTACCTGGGATCTTCAACTATTACCAGGTCTATGCTTCTTTTTTTTTTACTAGTCGAGTTCTTTGTAATTGTCAGATTTCTTTCGCATTGGTTTCTTCTGTGTATGATCAAAATCGATTTTCTCAATTTCAGTAGAAAGTAAAAATGTCGAAAACTCGAATCATAGTGTTGGGGAAAAGAAGCAAATATCTGAAATAGTAGTTCATGATGCCAACAATCTACATCACCATCGTTGTCACTTTACATCCTCATTATCACCTTCAGTTTCAGCTTTTGACGTTTTTGATTTCTTGACATTTTCCTTTCGATAAACGTTCAGATTACTATCAAAGTCTTCTAATTGTTTCTTAGGTGGCCGATCTGAGCTACGCTTATTCTGAAAATTTTCGGTATTAACTTGGATTTCATAATCTTTATTTTATTATAAAGAAAATTACTATTAACAACGAGACAATAATTTCAATAATATAAAGCCAATAGAAGCAGAATACGAGAAAATAGTGATCATGTAATAGTCAGAGAAAAAAGGCAGAAAAACGACGATACAAGATCAGACACAGCAAAAAAAACATGGTGTGAGTTGTCGTTCAACAAAAATACATTGTGTTATCAATAGTAACAAATGAAACAGGATGACAAGAGTAAAGTAATAAATAAGACGAAATAGTACTGTGAATAATTAATAACAAGTTTAAGTGTTTCTACATGATACACACAACTTTTCATCCATATTGAGCACTCATTTTTCAGAAATCAAACAGATTAATGTATGATGAAAGCAATTAGTGAATGGGATGGGTGTATCTATAGAAAAACTACATTTCCATTTAAAAAACATTGTTTCCTAGGCTAATATCATAATATATAGATACATATATCAAATGAAAGATTACGTTGGGATAAGCATCTTTTGTGATAGAATTTATTATTTTTCAATGAATAAATATAAAGTTTGAACAAAGTTAGCTACAAAGTCTATAGGGTGTGGGTGTTTGTGGATGTCATTTCCCCGTTTATTCACACCCACACCCACACCCCTTCGGTGCTCTTTTCACATTTAAATAATTTGGTGCTCATTTGTCTTATTTTTTGGTGCTCTTTTCACATATAACTAATTAGGTGCTCAATTGTCTCTTTTTTTGGTGCTCAAAAGACATGTCGTCCATTAAAAGGTATTAAATGAAAAGAAGACGAACAAATCACATAATTCATAAAACATCAAAAAAAAGATCTAATACACTCTAATTTGAATTTTACAATGATAATTCTTACAATAAATTATTTAGAACAAGGTTACTTTTTGTTTTAGAGACACACTTCACAGTCTTATGCACCAGAGACTGTCATCAGGGCAGGGCTGCCCTGATGCCCTGGTAAATTATGTACCAACTCTCAAGTTATAGATGTTTTCTTAATCAAAATTTTTAATCTTTTGTACAGTTACATGAGACAACGTTATAAGCTACCTACGTTTACATTTCATTCACTATGTCTCTCAGCGACAATCTTTATGTTTCACTATTGGGTGCTCTTTGTTTACTATGAATAGAATAGAGATCAGAGATTGTTATCAATACAGGGTGCTCAGATGCCTTGGCGTTCTGACCTCAGGACAGAGCGAAATAATTTGCCTTGGTAACATTTTTTTAAAAAAGTCATTTGAAATGGTTTACTAAATCTAGACATAAATCTTTCAGAACATTTGTCATCTGGATAATTCTACTAACTAGTGATGATTTCATGTTGAAATCGATTTCACTAGAGCTTATGTATATGATACTCATTCTAATTCATCATCGTTCAATACGATCCTTTTCGATTTCGAAGAGATTGAACATCTCTTATCAAATCATAAGGAAGTGAAGGAAAACATTAAAAAAAAATGAATCTCGATCTGATGCTAAATAATGATGAAAGACTTCGAATCAATTAAATGATGATACTTAGTCACACAGAATCGCTGTTTTCATTGACGGATATCTCGTTTTTGTATGAATATACTTCTAGTGTCACGTATCCATGCTAAAAAAGGCAAGACATTGTATTAAGAAATATTATTTCTTCATGAAGAATAAATTGAAATGATATCATTTGTATCCGATTATAATCTGATTTTTAGTCGTCAAGGTTGATCCTTTTTATTGTCAAGCGTTTTCTTTTGAATTCCTTCTAATCGATCAAAAAGATTTGTCAATTGTTATTAATGAGTTTCACTCGAAAAAAAAAAAGATTTTGAAAAAATTCTGAAAATTAGAATAAACGAAATATAAATTTAAAATTAAATTGTAATTGATTAAAAATTGCACAAGTTTAATTGATTTTTGACGGGACTCATGATTATTTTTATACATGGATAATATTCTTTTGAACTTATATTAAAAAAAAAAGTCTGAGCACTGAATATAAACAAGAACAAAATTTTTCATAAGGTTAACAACCTATTCCATAGTCAACCTCAATTTATATGCCCTAAGGACGGGACAGGGCGAAAAAAATGTCCTGTGATGGTCTCTGTTATGCACTACTGTGGAATATATTAATAATACCAATCAGTACGAATGTTATATTTATAGGTGAAGTGAAACTCTTTTTACATTTCGGATTTAGAAGAAAACAAGATATGATGATTCATAATTGTTGTGTGTACTTACTGATAAGAAAAAAAAAACAAAGTTTGAAAATTTAATCATATAATTAATGAATAAATTCTTTTTTGTTCTGTCAACTAATCGGATCGATACTATACAAGCAATACAAACGATGATACATTGTCATGCCCTCCAATATTGATCCTATTATGAACATTCAACATAAAAAGAATGAAAAAAAAAGAAAGAGTCAGACAATGAACATACAGTAGCATTAAAGCTATAGGGTGCGAACATCGAAATGAATAATTTATGCGTTGACTGTTACTGACCGCACGTCTATACATACACTATATGTTCGCATACGTGTGTATATGAGTGTGTGTCGCTCGATTGGCCCTATAAGGGTCATTTCAACTCATTTTCTTTCTACCGAAGTATGCCATTGAATGAAGGCAGTTAAATTATTTTTAAGCTCTATCAAAATCGACTATTCTCAATAGTAGATATGCATTTTCACATCTGATATTAATACCATACATTTTGCAAAGACTTGTATCTAGTAAAACATTCAACCTTGGTATATATCTATATACAACAAAAATCTCATAGATAAAGGCATTAGTCTCGAGAGATAGTATTAATCTTTAAGATTTCCTTCTATAGAAGAAAAACAGTAATAATAATAATACTAGATAAACGTTTAAAATTTTATTCTTAAAACTCTTTTTTTGTTTTGAAAATGATACTCTTTACAGTTCATTCTTTTTCATTAACACTTCATGTTCGAGGTTAAAAGTTTAATAAACGCATCATAAATCACAATATTTCTTACATTGACAAGAATGTGTCTACTTTTCTTTCTTATTTTAAAACAAAGAGAAAGTGATTTTATTCAATCTATTGATTGTTCGACTTTTTCTTCTTTTTTTTCTTGTTTTATCGAACAAAGAAGACAAACACAAATGTCTGTTTTTTATATTCGATGTATTTATTCATTGTATTCATTAAAGCCATGAGTCAAGTTTGATTTTAATTGATTTTTTTTTTGAAGCAATAGTAATAAACAAAAAAAATCTTATTCTAATATTCTCATTGTTAATTATATCGTCTTAGTCAAGATCCAATCTTGTTTGTAAATATGATCTAATGAATATAAAACAAATGAATAATGATTAGTTGTTACGAAAGATACAATTGAAAATAAATCTTTTTTTTTTTTGATCAGTTTTACGTGCAAACAGCTGAAAAGCTAAGAATGATCGGAAATTATCTTCATTTACAAAATATAATATTGATCATTTCTAAAGAATATAGAACATTCGTAGATTGTCATCAATAGGAAAATGATGATAAATGGTCAATATTTTATCATAATTTTGATTCTCAAATTAAAAATAGATTTGTCCTATAAACTAGTTCGAACTTTGCCAAGAAATATACGGAATATTTTAACGATTATATATGAGATTTTTTTTTCGGACATCGGACATGATAATGTTTAGTCTTGAACGTCTTCAACCAAATCATCTAGGTCAAATAAAATATAAAATAAAAATCTAGATAAAGTTTAAAGGTACAATAATATTCTATTCTATGAGCTCATGAAAATATCTCTATTATTATCAAGTCGATTAAAAGTTTCTTTTCTTTCAATCAAAAAAATCCCTTTAAATGATCATTATATTTAATTGATGTATTCTAATCAAAACAATAAGATACAATAGAAAAGAATTAAGATAGTGATGCATTAATAAGATTTAGAATAAATAGAATAAGATATAGATCATAATGAGATTGAACAAAGAATAATTGATGTAAACATGTGTGAATATACTACTAGTATATATAATGGATTACATTTGAATAAATCTTTTGTCTAATCAGTGTTAGAGATTATCTCAAATGTGTTAATTTTTATCTTTTGTAGTGTTTTCTTTTTCTATGTTTACTAGGTAATCATTTTGATTATTAGTGATGAATTTGATTACTATCAATATTTGATAAAAAAGAAGTTGTAGAATTTTGTTGACAAAGATTAATTAAAGTTTTAACTTTCTTTAATAGTATCTTTTGATGATCGATGACTTAAGGGCCCCCCACCCCTCAAAAAAAAGGAATTTTCGACAAAAATAGCGATTTTTAGATTTATACATAGTTAGATAGCCCATTATCTCTACTTTCGAACGCACTATAATTTATTGGTTTTTCGATGGGTTTTGAGGGTTTTACAACGGTTTTTCTGAAGACCCCTGCATCAAAAAATTTTTTTTTCGAAAACTTCAGTTATTGAAATCAATAGAGAGTGAAGAAGGTGAAACTGAAGAGGATGATGCTTACGATCCAGGTGGTGATGACTGAGCATGAACCCGCGAATTTCGTTGTATGTTGTTTTATACAATAAACACAAGAATAAGTCATTAATTTTCTTTTGCCTACTCGGCAACAGAAAATTGAATGTTTTGTTTCGTAATATCTGATCCAAAACACTAGTTTCATTATACATATTAAATTCAAGTAATTTTATAGATTTTTTCAAAAACCAGTGGTTTTTGGTGGTTTTTCGTGAGACCAACGCTTACACGTAAAAAAAAACTACGTCTCACATATCTCTCCATGTGCTCATACGATTCGCCATAGTCGATAACCTATAATAAACTGCCTTCTTGTTTATTCACTACCATTTTTAAACGAAAAAATCGCGATAATCAAAGAAAAAATTGTTTTGTGTTTTTCTCGAAACTGTTTTTTTTCGTTTTCTTTGACTGTGTGTCAAAGATTTCTCCGCCATTTTAAATGTTAGAATGCTCGGGAAGGTTTTAAAATGAAGGTAAATATCAGTGCTACAACCTAACAAAGCCAGAATTTTTGTTTTCGATTTATTTGTTTACAAAAAACTCGAGTTTTCTAAAAAATTGATCTAGGTTTTTCGAAAAAACTGTCTAAAAAAATTAATTTTTTTCTTTTCAAAAATCCGGCTTTGTTAGGTTGTAGGGGCAGGTCTTCTCTACATTTTGACACCATCCTGAGGTCCGTATCACTAAAATTGAAAACAAAATCTTTGACACACAGACACCTACTTTTGACCCTTGATGTTACAATAACTCGCGAAAAACTCAATATTATGAGCTCAAATTTTTACTGAGAACTATCAATGGTCAGATACATATTCAATAAAAATTTCAGTAAGATTGAGTGTTCTGGGGAAAAAAAAATTTAGAGGGGTGGGGGGCCCTTAATGTAACAATAGAACATGAAAACGCTCTTAAGATCTATATCGAATAAAAATATCGATTATAATAAATAAAAACTTACATTTAAGGCATTAGAAAATCATATATATATATGGAAATGACTCTTGATCTTGTTCATAAAGTTTTCGATAGATTTTATTTACATTTTTTTTTGTTTATCAATTAATGATAACAATTGAACATCATTCTAAAATAGATTTTCTAACAAAATACAATAAGATTATTTGATGAAAAATATCAACGAGAAACTACGGATTATATATATTGTCCACCATTGTAGATGTCACGTGTAGACATTATTCTCTACTACAAGATAAATAAATATTACACAGTACGAAATTTAATAATTGTACCAATTATATCGATTAGTATTTCGAAAAACAATCACATGGTTTTTTTTTTTGGGAAGAAATAGGTATAGCATCGAATGTAATATGATTGGTGTATATAAGAAAGAATGAATAACATACAATAGTGTTTGTGGCTATCTTAACCTGTATTTTTTTTTGTTTTCTTTTTGCTATCGGACTAAAGTAGGTAATATATAATTCAGAGTGATTGAACTTTTTGTTTATTTGAATTTAGAATCACATTGACGATTATCTTTTAGTTTAATGAATAGTAAAACTTTCCAGTATCACACAATATCATTGGAAAATTATTTAAGTGATGGGGTCTTGACAGTTTTAAGCGACAAAACCAAAACTACGCTGAAGGATTTACATTCACGTTGCTTTAACTCCAACAATAGTAAAAATATTATTGATGAATTAGATCATTTTCTCAAGGCATTGGATGATGATATTAAATTTAGATTCATGAATATCGACAGAAATAAAATAAATGATGAAATTAATGATTTACGAGGTAGTTTACAATTGGGAATACATGAATGTAAAGACGCTATTACAAAAGATAATTCAAAAAGTAACATTCAAACATCATTTAATGTATTGCTGGCATTGATCGATAATGTATTTACCAAAATTTGTTTGATTTTTGAAAATATGAATGTAAGTGTAGCTTTCTGTTGAAGAATTTTCAGATTGTGCTTTTTTTTATACCGTTAGGAACGGATGACGGCTCTCACAAAGAAAGTCGTTGAAGTCGAGGAACAACTTACAATATATAAACAAGGAATGGATGTTTTAACACATCGACAAATGCAAAATGATAAAAGTCTACTTCTTCGTGAACTTTTCAATAAACCAAGAGATATTATCAAAGAATCAGTTCGAAAAGTTCACTTGCCGATGAATTACTTGGACAATATTTATGATAAGAATTTTGAACAAAATTTAGACAAACAAAATACGTTCTTATCGTATTCAATAAACCAAGTTGCTCAACAAATTGGTTTAACCTCTTCTGAGCTCGTCAAATATCTACAAGTAAAACAACAATCAAATGCAAATTTTCATTTAAACGACGAAATAAAGGAATTTTCAAAACGTCATATAACAGATGAAAATTATAATTTACTGAATCTTATTGCAGAACAGCAACTTCTTGTTAGTTTCAATGAAGTAGAACAAAAAAAATTACAAACAGTTTTTGAAAAAATTTGTCAAATATTAAACAAGTCCAGGTATACAGATTGTTCACTATTTTTTCAGTCAAACAGATATGAGATGGCTTTCTTTTTATTTTGAATTTCTCTGTAATTCAATTTGTTTTGTATTTTTTAGTTGTGAAGAACATCAACCTCGATTTAATCGAAATGATCATGTACAAGTGTTATATGATGATGGGCAGGTAATACCAGATTCTCTTTTCTCATTATCATTATCGTTTGTTTCTCTATTTAGTTATATTGGGCAACATTGAATTTATTTGATTCAAAAACAAATAAATGGAAGGTGGTTTATGATTGTCGAGAATATGGATCTGAATGGGTGATAGCTCGTCGTATATTCAAAAGATAATAGTTTTTTTTTATGTCAAAAACTGTTTCATCTTGGAAAAAAAAATTTTTATTTTGAAATAAAGCTTAAAAGAACAATTAAAAGATAATTGTCATTGTCTAATCTAGTACAATTCATGGCGAATTTGAATTTGCCAAAAAAATCAAATTTCTCATCATATGCTATAGATATCTTTTAATGATGAAAAGAAAAAAGAAGAGAATCTCGTTTTCTATTCCGACCAATCCTTTTTAATGAATTAATGAAAATAAAAGGAAAAGAAGAGTCATAAGAAAAGAAGAAAAATAATTTTCTTAATTTTCACAAAGTTTTCTTCGCATCCATTTATGTTCTATCTAACAATGTTAGTCAATGACTAATGAGAATAACAAGAAAAGGAAAGTCTTTTGTTAGTGATAGCTTTCTTTCTTTTTTTTTCAGAATATCAAGAAAAGTTTTTTCTCAACGGATGATACTAATATATGATACAACAACGTGTCTAACAAATTTACTTTATGATGAAGATTGATATTGAAATATGTGTAGATTTTTTTTTTGTTCCTAAGAAACCAATAATAAGATTAAATTGATATTCTAATGCGTGAACAAATCGTAAATGAAGATTAGAGAAAAAAGTTTTTTGTCTAATTGTTTATAAGCTGTCGAATGCTCGTCCGATTTGAATTGACACCTCTTTTCTTTTCTTTTTTTTTATCCTTGTCGAGGAAAATGATGTTCTTGTCAACAAGTTTATTTTCAATCGGAAAATACATTCAGTTTTGACAAAGCGAAAAAAAATAAAATATGGGCGTGCTCCGCCATAGGAGGCCCCAACTTCTTTTTTGCTCATATAGCTTCATTCCAATATTATAAAAAGGTAATTTTTTTACCATTTATAGTATATATGTTATGCTAAAAAACTATTGTTGTTTGGGCTCTATATCCTATTGGAAACAAAGATTTACAAATACTTGTTCTATAGATCTTTCTTTAAAGTACTTTGCAGCTGATCTTTTAGTCTATATCATCTCTTATATAGAAAGTTAACCTTAGAGTACACCAGAACAGCTTTATTATCAGATATTTGATTAATAAACTAACTATTTTTTCATGTTCTCCTATTTACGAATAGGATGTTTAATTAAGTTTAAATTACACAAAGCACAAACAACCTGTGAAATCTTGGTAATTTTATCAAAATCATCAACAGCTCCTCTATAAACACTACCAAGAACAGCATAAGTTTTGATGCGTTGATTGATATTTTCGATAGCAGCTCTTGCACTATTGATGTTATAGTTGAAGTCCTTTTCTTCAGTTGTTAATTCACTTCTATGAGGCTTCTTCTTTGGAGTGATGACAAATTCTTCTCCAATATAAGCTTTATCACCAATAATCTGTACAGAGTCGTTTACATGTTCTAATAGACCCGACTCTCGTAGAACTGTTATATCATGAACGCTTCCAAGATAACATTCGGAAACGTGCACTATTCGATAATTAAAGTCACAAGCTATTTGCACTTTAAATGCATAACTCGTTGCACTTTTTGAATTAAAGTAAGCTTTACGTTGTTTTGAATCATCAGGTTGAGGAACAGCAATAGAAGTTGTGTCAACTATTAATTTATGATGTTCTTCAGCTCCATGAGCGGTATGTCTACTGTCCATATCGATTGGTAATGAAACCAGTTCTTCATATACACACGAATGTAAGATATCTACTACCTCGGTTAAAATTCGATGTATTGTAGATGGACTTGAGTATACTTCAGTGGCAATATATCGTTCCGAGTGATAATGTTTCAAGTACCATAATGTCACCACAAGTAAGTTCATAGGAGATAAAGATATTGTGTTGACATTGTCCGATTGCTGCGTGGTTCTGTGCAAGCAATAATTTATAAGTGACTGCTCACACATCGAATATAATTAATGTACTTGTTCAATATCATGTCCTGTATGTTGTACACAGGATTGATTCGTTCGACTCCATTCAGACCACGGACGCTGCTCTACAAAATGCAAACAAACCAAAATGTATTAACAATCCTAATCTGTCCAACACTGCACGATAAAAAATATTCATAAAGAAAACTATAGTTAAATGCATTGCCTAAGTTTCACTCACCGTTATTCAAGATTTGAAGCTGTTAAATAGCAATATGCTTCTCTTCGACTCCTTGTAGTTTATCTTTAATTTCTGATGTACAATGAATACAGTTATCACGATGGCGAAAAAAGTTTTTATATAATCCAGATCTTCCCGAACCAATGCATTTCCAGGTTAACATAGAATGACAATTAGCACAATATTTTTGATGATCAGTAATGATTGATCGACATTGAGAACAACCCCATTCTACTTGCGAAGATGACATAATGCAAAGTATTTGTGTCTGTATTTGACTGAAAATTTGTTCGACAAAAGACAGAATGCACAAAAGAAAAAATATTCTTAATTCGAACACGAGTAATGTGATCAAGACAAGGATACAACCGACTGAATAGAATGTTATTATGCACAAAATATATACTAAGGAAAAGATAAATTTCAGAGAAGAAAGGAGAAAACAAAGAATGTCATCTCCTCACACGTCCCCACAAAATGATAAATAGGTATAAGAGATGATATAGATTAAGAGGTCAGCTGCAAAGTACTTTAAAGGAAGATCTATAGAGAAAGTATTTGCAAATCTCTGTTTTCAATAGGATATAGAGCCCAAGCAACAATAGTTTTTTAGCATAACGTATATACTATAAATGGTAAAAAAATTACCTTTTTATAATATTGGAATGAAGCTATATGAGCAAAAAAGAACTTGGGGCCTCCTATGGTGGAGCACGCCCATAGATACATATATCAAATGAAAGATTACGTTGGGATAAGCATCTTTTGTGATAGAATTTATTATTTTTCAATGAATAAATATAAAGTTTGAACAAAGTTAGCTACAAAGTCTATAAATAAAATTTCAAATATTGATGGAGTAAGGATATCTCAAAGAGACACAGACTGCCATTAAAGCGCCAATTTTGACTAGAAATCAGTAGTATTTCGAGTATTTGTCGTCCAATGTACTCGAAATAAAAAAATCCAACAGCAGAATCGTGTTCAGCATAAAAACAGAGTCGATCTATATATGTTTCAAAATGGTACGGCAACTTTTATTTTCGTCCGAAAATTTATTATGGATTCTTCCTCAGGGATATGCTAAAAAAATAGATTCGTCTAAAACATTATCTTGACTATAAAAAACCAAGTTCTAAACCTTCAATATTATTATTAAGTGCCTAAATAATAAAAACAAGATTTTGGATGAACTTAGTTTTTGACATATCTCTGAGGAGATGGACCTATGGTAAACTTTTGGACTAAAATAAAAGTTGCTATACAATTTTGAAACATACATAGATCAAGCTAGGTTTTTATACTGAACATGATTCTGGTGTTAGATTTTTTTTTCTAATTTCGAGTACCATTAGACGATAAATATTCGAAATACTACTGATTTCTAGTCAAAATACAAGTTTCAATCAATAATCTGAAAGAGTTCAAAAGAAAATTGTTTTTATCGATTAGCGACATCTATCATTATAAAACAAGAAAATACTTTGAAAAACGAAATTTTCTTTAATCTCAAATCATGTCCATTTTTTTCGAAGAAATACATCGAATATAAAACGAATTTTGTCATTGATTGTGAACAATTAAAAACGTTGCTAGACAATATGAAGTGTGCCATATTAAAAATGGCAACGATACACAAAACAAAAATTAATCTTGTCTCTATCGACATTGTTAAGTAACTACATATAAAATGAAGAAAGATTCCCAAGAATCACGACCACGTTTTTTCACACCTAATGAAGTTTCTTCACATAATACAGCATCGGATATATGGGTTTCATTTCTTGGTCATGTCTATGATCTATCAAAACTTGTCGAAGAACATAGTGGTTCGTCGTAGGGTATCTAATCTATATGATAAAGATATTCCATCGGTAATTCATTTTTAGGTGATGTTCTTCTCAAACCAATTATTGATGTCGCTGGTTTAGATATATCACATTGGTTCGATCCTCGTACTCATGATGTAAGATTATAATTATGCTTAAACATAAATGTTTTTTTTTTCTTAAATTTTCTTTAGTATCTCTTCAAAAAAAGAATGTATATTAAAAGAATACGCTATACTTTTCTTTTCTTTTGTTTCTTTTTGCAAAAATATTTATTTTTGAATATAATTTCTTAAACCTAAATTTTGCAAACAATATATTTTTTTAAACATAGATTCGTCATTATATCGATCCAGTTACTCATTGTCTACTTCCATATACTCCTAATGGTCGTTTTATTCATATATCACCACCTTATCCATCAAGTGATTTTGCTAATGATTATGGTATTCCATGGTGGAAAGATGAAAAATATAAAATTGGTGTTCTATCAAAAAAAGTTCGTTTTATTCGTATTCTTAATGTTCTTACATTACAAGATCAAATTGTTGAAGTAAATTTTTAGTTCTTTTTTTTAGTTAATATTCTATTAATATTTATTTAAACTAGGTCTGTTCAGAAGAAAATATGAATGAAATACTTGATCGTTATTTAAAATATAATCAACATGCTGCAAGTTATACATGGAAATATAATGGAGAAGTTTTAGATATGAATAAAACATTAGAAGAAAATGGAATTAAAGATGATGATACTGATTTCGATAGACTCAAAATGCGTGATGATAGTTATTTACAATCGGTTATGTTGTATTATAATGACGATTTGACAGAAGCTTGAAAGAGGGAAAATATAATAAACTATTCTTTTTTTCTTTTATTAATTATATATTTAATTTATATTGAAAAAAGAAAATCATTTTTTTTTTAAATTTCAGACAATTATTGAACAATTGTAATCATTGAAAGTTTTTTCTTTTAAATCTATGAACTATGATAATAATGTTTCAAATAAAATAATAGAAATGAAACGTTATTGTAGAAATGTTTTAAAACATATCTGTGACTGAAAAGATGACGAATTAAAGTGATGGAAAAAAGTTTAGAAACAACGACTTTTTTGGTATTTTTTATAATTTTAAGCACGCAGCTCCGATCCAAATAGTGATTTTAATAGCCAATGGAGTTTTCTATCCAATACACTTTATAGCAAGATTTCACAGATGAACAATGATGGAAAGGCTCCTAAAAAACCGAACATGATATTTTTCAGGTTCTAGAAGACTTTGCCAGAGCTATTTTGGAACGGTGCTATCTTAAAGAGCACAAAATTCTGAGCAAAATGAGGGGTTGCCGAGTTTTCTACGAACTTCTCGTAAAAAGTTACAAGCATCACAAAAACCATGAAAAAGGCGTTTTTAGTCGATTTTTAAAAAAATTTCGTTTTTTCATGATTTTTGTGATATTTGTAACTTTTTACGAGAAGTTCGTAGAAAACTCGGCAACTCCTCATTTTGCTCTGAATTTTGTGCTCTTTAAGATGGCACCGTTCCAAAACAGCTCTGGCAAAGTCTTCTAGAACCTGAAAAATATCATGTTCGATTTTTTAGGAGCCTTCACATCATTGTTCATCTTCGAAATCTTGCTATAAAGTGTATTGGATAGAAAACTCCATTGGCTATTAAAATCACTATTTGGATTGGAGTTGCGTGCTTAAAATTATGAAAAAAAACCAAAAAAATCGTTGTTTCTAAACTTTTTTCCACCACTTCAGATCTTTAACATATTTTATTCAATAGACAATATTTGACGGGTGTAATACCTTACTTAATCGTTAAGATGATATGATATTTCGTGATAATAGTTCACGAAAGAGTCCTATCAAGTTAATATCTGATGTAGAAACTATCAAGATGTATAGAATTAAGCTTTTAACAATAGTAATATTTTCATGCTATGTCACGTTTTCGATTCATTCAACCAAAATTTTATTTGAACAAAAAAAAGCCTCCATGTCAGTGTATATATGAAAATTATAAGACAATTTTATTGATTCACTTCAAAAATGTGTTGGAGATTACTTTTGAATGGTACTGAAAAATCTTTGTAGTATAAATCATATTATAGAATGTCACATGATAGATATCCGAACGGAATAAAGCATAGATTATTTTCTTATTGGGTAAAATGCACATACTTTCGAAAAAAAAAAACAAAACTTCCTTAATACATCTGTTTGTGTTGTAAATAACCATCATTCGATATTTTCTAGTATGCCATCTTTTTTGATAAATTGTCTAAGTTCCCTCAAAGCTTTTGTTCATTCAACTTGTGTCGTATACTTTTAATCTCTTCTCTACCCGTTATTTATGTTCTTAATGGTATAAGGCTTTAACGAATATAATTCTTTTCGCTTCATTTCTTACTATAGTATCCATCAATAAAGAGGTTTTTTTTCTTTACAGTTTGATATCGAGTGCTAATATTCTCATACTTTTGATACTAAAGATATATGTTATTCTCTTTGTTAACAATATATTAATCATTCATGCACTTATTGGTCACTTCGATGTTTTTTATATTTAATGTTATAACATAAACAATAAACATATATGATAGAAAAACAAAGAAAAAGTTTTTAAAAAAACCTATGAGGTGCACAAAAGTTCTTCTTTTTAAGTTGATAAAATCATTTTCACATTCATACAATGATTTTAAATATCTTTTTTCAATGTTTTTGCTTGATTTGATGTATGTAGTTGATGTGATTCCGATCCACTACCACCTACACCTATACCACCAGATGAACCACCTGATGTCATACCTTCTTGTGCACTTTGGCCAGCTTGTTTCTATTTTGTATCACCATGATCTGCTTCAAATCCAGTATATATTTTACCAGATTGTTGTTCACTTTGATTCGATGATGATATTGTAGAGTTTTAGTAGACGTATAACTTCGAAATGAATAGTGATGAATTCGTACTCTATACAATAAGAGGTTATCGAGGAAAACAATGAATGAAGAGAGAAGATAGAAGAATAGGGTTATAACGAGTGCAATTTTTCTGTTCTATACCATAGAGGATAAAAATAACATCGGAGTTAACGAAGAGAACAGTATAAGATTGAAGAAACAAAGCAGTTATGTGACTTTAGCAATCGCAAAGAATGGTATTGCAGTGATCCAGAGAAAGAAAATATATTCAGTTGTCATGTATCCTATACGTATATACATATCTGTATGATAGTAAATTACAAAACTCAATGAAATAAAAACAAAGTAATTTAAACAAGAGATAGATCATTTACTTATTGTTTTTCGGAATTGGATACATTACATTGAGAGGAACTTTTGTATAACAATATCTACATACTTTTTTTAGTGGTTTTATAATTAAAACAATTTTCATGAACATTTTAACTTCTAGAAAAAGAAATAAAATTCAACCATTTTGTAATTAATTGTAGATAATAACAAAAATCAATCAATAAAATATGCAGAAATATCGCATCTATACAAAGTCCTGAAGTTGAGTAATATCTGCATACTATTTTTTCTTGATTTCGTATTTTCAAAAGTTAAGTTTGATGTTTTTAACCCTTTAGTTACGGATCACGTATATATACGTTTTGAATTTTTTCATATATTATCATCATTATAATATCATTTAGATTCTATCGAAAGGACTCCTCTCTTTTTCTCTTATCATGGCAACATTATTGCGTGATCATCCTGCATTGCTATGTGTTTATGCGCTCTCTCTTACGTTCTGGCATGCTTGTTTCTTACATTCTACCTCGCTCTAGTAAATTCTGGTATATTTTCTTTTTTTTTGAAGGTATCAACATTGAGCGCATCTATACTATTCAAAGTGAAGCATAAGAAAACTATTCAATTTGGGGAATTTCGAAGGGAATTGATTCGGTAATTGATTGAAAGACACCCTCACCCTCAACATGTAATTAGTCGTCTGATTATCTGTGATAACGCTGTACGTCTTACTGCACGTCATTTTACGTCTCTAGTTCCAGAAATACCAACAGGAAAAAGTGCACAAAGAGCTTGTATAGTCTGTAATCATACAAGCAGACGCGAGAAAAAGTGTAGGGGTACACGTTATCAGTGTGATATTTGTAATGTTGGACTTTGTGTAATAGGTTGTTTTGAAGATTATCGTACTTTAAAATACTTCCATATACTAATAAAGGTTGTTGGAGACTCTTTTAGAACGAAAAGTAAAAGATTCATCTAAAAAAAAACCCGTAACCAAAGGGTTAAATTCTATATAATAAAAATTTGCTTTCCTCTGACTAAATGAAATTACTTAATAACATGCGTCATATATCAAATTTTATGATTCATAATGGTGATTGAGAAAGTAGTATCATATGTACCCAGGTCAAACAATCAGACAGTAAGATCTTACAAGCTCATACCTCTGATCTTGTACGATCTTGTAAGATCAGATGGAAATTGTACAAAAAATCGTCGTCTAAGAATTCTGTTGATCCGTCGTATTATAAGATTCTTGAAAGACCCTGCTACCTTGTAAGATCTTTTGCGAATCTAATAGTATGATCTGATGCAAGATTTCTTAGACGACGATTTTTTGTCAGATTTTTGTAAGATTTCGTTCAGATTGTAAGATCGTACATACAGATGACAAAATCTTACATCAGACTTTTCGATCTGGGATTTTTACATTGATAGAAAGAATTAAAAATGAATCATTTTTTTGTAGACTTTTTTATATAGAGATTAAATTCTCTATGTTAAAAAATTTGCTTTCCTCTAACTAAATGAAATTACTCAATACCATGCGTCATATATGAAATATCATGATTCATAAACGTGATTGTGAAAGTAGTAGCATATATATACATATATTCATTTAGAGACAAGAATAAAAAAAACTTTACGTATTATTTTATTCATGAAAAATGTCGAGTATGTTTCCTGTCTCAACACCTTCTACCAGTGAATGGTTATGTTCGAATGGTATTCTCTCATGGAAATTTCCACCATCTATTGGTTCATATACATTAATTGGTCGTTCAAGAGCAGCTGATGCTACTAGTTTATTCATTCCTGAATTGGATATGTTACTTGATTGTGGTTGTTTAGTAACAGTTACTCGACCTCTTTATATATTTATAACACATTCACATTCAGATCACTGTCTTGATATTACTCGAGTATTGAGTAGACTTCGACCACCACAAATTTATCTTCCTATATCAGCAGTTCAACCAATGAAAGATTATATTGAGAAATGTCAAATTCTTCGAGGAGCTGGTAGAATTGATCCAGATCCCAAACAATGGACACCTAATTGTGAATTAATAGGTGTTAAGCATGATGATTTATTACCATTTCGAAAAACGATGAAAATTCGTATATTTGATATGGATCATTCAGTACCTTGTTGTGGTTATGGATTTTATGAACGTCGACAAAAGTTAAAAAAAGAATATGAACATTTAACGAGTAAAGATATTGCCAATATGCGACGTGTTAATAAAGATTTAGAACTTTGTGAAGAACGATTATTTCCATTATTTGCTTTTATGGGTGATACAACAGCAATAATCTTTGATAAATATCAAGTAGAACTTTTTCAATTTCCATTGATTATTATTGAATGTTCATTTATTGATAATGAACAACATGCAGAACGAGCTTCTGATGTTAAACATGTTATTTGGGTAAGAAAATGAAAAAGAAAATTAATTTAAAATAATAATCTTTTTCAAAAATTGTAGGATGATCTTCAACCTTACGTCTTACAACATCCGGAAATTATCTTTGTGCTAATTCATTTTTCACAACAATACAAAAGTGAAAAAATAAGAGAATTTTTCCAAAAGTTAAATTTACCCAATGTTGTGCCGTTTATTTAAGAAAAAAAAAGATTTATGTTTAAAGAATAGTCTTTATATTGACAGCTATGACAATGTTGAATAATAGGATGCTGAAATACAAGTGGAACATTTTAAGAAAATTCAAAGAATTTGTAAAAGATATACAAAGTGATGTATCTTTATGCTTATTGAATATTAATATTATCAACTCAATTATTTAAAGCATTAATCTATTTGTATCTTGTTGTCTAATAATCATATGTAACGAGAAATTTTTAAAAAAATTTGCGATACATATTAAATTCATATTTATAATCAGAAAGATACGAACATTTTCCTTTAAAATGAAGAGAATTTAGAAGTATCATGGTTAAAAACTTTCGATGAACTCGATTTAAAAAGCTATTTTTTTTTTCTCTCTCTCTCTCATTGCCTTGTTTATAAATCAAACAGATATAGATATCAGCATCAATAAAAAAAATACACATTATAATTTTCACTAATTTTACTTTTTAATCTGATGATTGTGATAATATCGTATTGAGTAATCATATGCTTTCATTAGAAAAGATTTTCAAATGACTCTATTGATTATATTTATTCATTTATTTTTACACAAATTCATTCTTTGACAAACACACGATGAGATTAAATGCATATCAAACAAGCAGAATGAAGAAACGAAAAATAATTTTCACAAGTTTTATATACTTTTATTAAATACTCTAGAATGTTTTATTATAAATGCTATTTTTTTTCGTTTAATATTTATTTCCAATTATATGTGATTTAATTGATTAAAGAGACAGCTGAGCAAGAACTTTCTAATGATAAACTCAAACTTCGAATTTCGACGTTTTCATTTCCTTTCATCTTTTTTTCTTGCCAAAATGACACAGAAGCTATGGAATTTATCTCTACACATTATTCTGCAAAAGACACAATCACCATTTGAAGAGCTTAGAGAAAAACGAAAACTTGTTGTTTGATTGATCTGGTGTTTTGCGCACTCTCATTGGAAACTTGATTTGAACATGTTCAACACCAGATTTGCTCATTGAAAGACCACGTTCATTCTCAATTCGTTTCATAAAATGGTTCAATGTTTCACCATTCGATTCTACTTGGAGTGGTTCAGAGTTTGGTTGATTGGTCATCGTAACGAATGCTCCGCCCGGTAATAGTTTGCGATCACTGCCCTTCTCTGTATATTGATTATTATCACTTGTATCTCGCATTGTGACTTGATCACTATTCAATTTAGTTTTCGATGGATCATATTCGTCTCCAACATGATTCATAAAACTATTTAAAGCTTGTTCACCATATTGAACTTGGAGTGATACAGAATTTGACAGATTATTGATGCGAATAGCATCTTTATCAGATATAAGCACAAAATCATCATTGGGCTTCAATAATGTATCTATCTGAGTCTTGGTACATACTTCTTGCCAGATAGTGAGTCGTGCTTGATGCGGTATGCGAGGGTAGACAACGCGATGAATACCAGACTTAAATCGATTTCCAGTCATAATATTCGCTGCTTCACCTAACCAAATCACACCAATAGAACGCTGTCCATCTTCACAATTATTTGGTCCATCGACCCATTGATCTTGCCTGAGATCTTTCAATTGAAGACCATTACATGTAGATAGAATACTCAATGAAAAAAGACCAGGATCAAAATGTGGAACACAATTCATTTCATCAGTATTAAAGCCGATTTTGGGCTGTTGTGCAGGCCCTGTTCGTTCATTGAAATAATTCACGATATCAAGCATGCCTAACGATGACAATGGCACTTTGTCTTTATGCGGATTTTGCGCAAGGACAGGCATATTGAAAATCACAGATTTGAGAATATTGATCAGGTTGTATAATAGCGTTGCTAGATCTTGTAATACTTGATCTACGTCGCTTGTCAAAGGATAATGGTATTTTGCGAGACCTTGCTCATTTGTTAACACTTTAATGCCTTCTTTATGGTGCACACGTGAATAACCAAAGGCATTGGATGATTGATATTGTAATTTTTCCTCTGGCTGTTGACCAAAGAAAGCTGACAAGGTTGTTTTAATGTCATTGAGTTTCTCGACTAGCTGGTCGTTTTGATTTGGCAATCGAATGAAACACCAACCAGTGGATTCGAGTTCATTTTGCAATCGATGAATTTCGCTTGAATCACCAATAAAGAGTTTGTCAAAATCAACAAGAACATGGCCGTTAAAACTGTACTCGGTCGTCATGAAAGTGGTAAAGAAAAGTGTCGATGTGGCCATGCATAAGAAAAATGTGTTGTTTCTTATACCGTCAGAATCATGCGTCAGCTATGTTATTGCTCAATCTATAGAAACGATGAGTCATACGTATGACTTGACTATTGCATTTTGGTTATGTGACTACATTTGATATTTCAATTCTTTTTTCTTTTCTTATCAAATTAGATTTATACAGTTAATATTACAATACGAGATGATCTTTTTGATAAGACAATCATAACAACTACACAATAATGGATATATCTTTAGATATTACTGTAAATATCTCAGTTGTCCGACAAGATTTGGACTGTACTTGTCATATCATCTAACTATGTACTCATCTTTTTGCGTACAAGAACAACCATCTGCTGTGAGAACATCGATGTGAGATGGCCAGCTGTAATGGAAAAATATATCACCGCAAGGGATGTACATATCATTGGCCGCTTTAAATATTGCAACCCTATAAGTCATCTGAAAAAGTTAGCAAATAAGGAGACATCTTGCAAACTGAAATATCATCCTGCTATTCTCACATATCTATTTTCAATCTTTTCAATACAATGCGATCACATTTGTACCAACGCTGCTTTCATTGATGGGAGCGGATTTGTCGTGGATGACGATCATCCTTTTAAAAAGATGATCAGATACTCTATGATGGAATATAGGTGCATTACTACAAGAATACTAATATGTGATGAATAGGAGTTACAAAGAGTTGACCATTACGATTATTCAATACGTAGAAATGGAATGAGACGATCTAGAAGAAACAACTCTTCGAATAGATCATTGTTTATATAAAGAAAAATTAATGAAAATAGGAATATTCTAAATCATCTTTTCAGCATGACTATTCGTCAACATGTTCTATTTGCCACTCGAGATGTCATCACATTAAACCGTATTTTTTTTACATATTAAACAAAATGCTCGACCATTTCATTTTTGGGATCTTTTCCACAGATTTATTTTGTGTTATAGATAACAATGATATCATAGATTACTAAAGAATGCAAGATATACGAAAGTAAAGGCTACCTATCAATAAAAGCAACAAGCATTCAAAGATGATGTTGATGCACGTACCATCTGATACTTGCTTTTTGTTGCTGTCGTTGTGCAGATACGCTTGTGTTCTTTATATTTTTTTATCTGTTATTTTGTGGCAACAAATCGTAGTCTTGTCAAAGTAAAATATAAATGAGTTACGTCTTGTTTTAGCAACTAGATGTGCATAGGATGTCTGATAATTTTAAACATACATTCAGAAACTTACACTTTTTGTTGAAATCGATTAAACATTTTCCGATGAAGTAGTTTGGATGAGACAGACATTTAACAAACATGTCCGTTCGACGAAATGCTTTTCTCTACCAAGTGTTTTTACACTACAATTTTTCGATTATTTCACTTTCGACAAAACTAATTAGTTCGACCAAAAACACACTCAATCATTTGTTAACGATGATATATTATGCAGTCGAAAGGAGCAGACCGTAGCGATTTATCACATTTTACCTTATTTTTACTTCTTCCGTATCAAACCATATAAGTAGCTTCGTCAAAGAAAAGAAACATGTTCTTATATTTGAAATGAGACATACATCACACGAATACTCATGAGAATTACTACAAAAAGTATCAATATGACATCGTATTGACAGCATATTGGTGATGTTGAGTACTTAGTATTCATAAAATATTCCCTCTACTGAAAGGAGGGTCATACACCGAGCAAGGTTCGTATGTTCGTAACTCCGTAACTGCGTTCATTCGTTCGCACAGAACGAAAAAATGTTTTTTTAACCTTCAGCAGAGTTCCTTGTGAAAATGTAGAGAACAATTCACTGCCCGTGTCAACAAGAGTTTTCCGAGATCGGCTATCAACCAATGGGATTGTGCGCAGAGCAAATCCAGCCAATCAGACGTTTTTTCGCTATGAGCTCTTGGCCAAAGGGATTTCGCGGAGGCAAAATCGAGCCAACTAGAGGTTTTTCGATATGGGTTTTTAGCCAATAGGATTTTGCGAAGCCAAAACTGAACCAATTAGAGGTTTTCAGATATGGGCTCTTAGCCAATGAGATTTGGCGAAGCCAAAATCCAGCCAATGAGAGGTTTTCCCATATGAAGTCTTAGCCAATGGGATTTCGTGAAGCCGAAATCCAGCCAATGAGAGGTTTTCCGATATGAGCTCTTAGCCAATGGGATTTGCCGAAGCCGAAATCGAGCCAATCAGAAGTTTTTCCTTATAGGCTCTTGGCCAATGGGATTTCACGAAGCCGAAATCAAGCCAATCAGTGGTTTTCCGCTATGGGCTCTTAGCCAATGGGATTTTGTGAAGCAAAAATCGAACCAATCAGAGATTTTCCGATATGGGCTCTTAGCCAATGGAATTTCGTGGAGACGAAATCGAACCAATCAGAGATTTTTTCGTATGGGCTCTTAGCCAATGGGATTTGGCGAAGCCGGAATCGAACCTATCAGAGGTTCTTCGATATAGGCTCTAAGCCAATGGGATTTCGCGAAGCCGGAATCGAGGCATTAGAGGTTTTGCGGTATGGGCGATTAAGCAAGGGGATGTCGTGCTGCAGAACTCAAGCCAATCAAGGGTTTTCCGATATGGGCGCTCACTCAACGGGGTTTGGCGAAGCTAAATGCCAGCCAACGAGGGACGGTTTAATATAGGTGATTAGCCAATGAGATTTCGCGCAGGGGAAGCTGAGCCAATCACGTGTTTGTGGGTATGGCCTATCGGTGAATGAGATTCGGCGCAACCGAAGTTCAGCCAATTATAGTTTTTCGATATGGACCAACAGTCGATATGATTTAGCGGCGCCGAAATCGGCCCAATCCGAGGATTTTCGAGATGGGATCTTAGCCAATGGGATTTCGCGGAACTGAAATAGAGCCCATCAGTGGTTTGTTTTCATATGGCCCATCAAAGAAGTATATTGCGAGGCAAGGAAATTGGCGGAATCTGGCATTTTTCGGAGCGGATTGTTGGCGAAGGAAATTTCACGGAGTGGTACTCGAGCCAATCTTGTGTTTTGAAGCTATGGTGTGAGAAAATGAGATTTTGAAGATATCGATGAACTTATCGTGCGTTTTTGGATTTGGATTTGTAGAAAATGAGTTTTCAAGAGCAACTAGTGATAAAAAATCGCAGTTGCTAAAGAAGATGATAAGTTGACGCTTCCACTTTATTAATACTTTTATTAGGGATTACAAAAAATTTTAAAGTAAGACTCTATCATTTGTCTAAGTTCAATGTGAAGTGAGAAGGAAAGAGCTCGATTCAAGAATATAATGTGCCACAGATCAGAGAAGGCTTTGTACAGGTCAGCATTGTGGCTCTTTTTTTATCATTCTTATATACGATAGTCTTCACAGATTTCTTTCATACGAAAGTTTTAGAAAAGTCGAAATGTTTTTCCTAATATAATTTGATGTGTCCCATCCAAAAATAGTATAGAAGTTTTTTAAATAGTCCTTACTCAGTATGTATACCAAGACAATAGTTATTGTATTCTCGTGCTCAAACACCCCAACCTCTATAGCATCATATCCTTTCAGTAGAAGGTGGGTGACGTTTGCGTCGCGTTAATATGTGAGGATTGCAATGTTAGCATCACAGGATGACATGGCTAATGTAACTACTATTATATAATTGATTTGAAGAAACATTAACGAAATGACAGGTGAGCATTAAATAAAATATCCAAGTCAATGATTCTGGAGAACGGATATTACAGAAACCGGTGGGAAAATGCAGAAAAATCGCGGAAACTGGAAGCAGTATTGCAATCGAAAATTTTTGAGTTTTTCTACGATGATTTTCACTTAGCTTCTGTTGAGCAGCATAGAAAATTGGTCCGAATTCGCCAGAAAAAAGTCCAAACTTTTTGATGAAAATACTGCTTTCTTGTTCCAGCGATATCCCGTGTTTTCTTGCCAGCATCTACTCATGCATCTTGAGCCTGACAGATGGATGAAAGTTGAAACTTCATGGCTGGTACTATTCTTTTTTCCTCTATCATGCCATTCTCCTTCCAGTAGAGGGCTTAGCGACGGTTGCGTCGCGTTACTTGTTATTAAAATTTTTCCCTCTACTGAAAGGAGGGTCATACACCGAGCAAGGTTCGTATGTTCGTGACTCCGTTCATTCGTTCGTTCGTTCGTTCGCACAGAACGAAAAAATGTTTTTTTGACCTCTCACATCATCGATCTTACAACAAATCTTAACCACTACCTCTAGATCAGTACAGAGTCTCTACCCTCTCCTCTCACCAACAAATCAGATGTCTGCATTTCAACCAACCAGATTTTATGTGACAGATTTTCAGCCAATCATAGATTTTCACGGTCTCCATATACGCGAATGAGATTTCGAGAGTGGCCATTTGGACTAATCATAGGTTTTCACAGTTTGGCTATGCACCGATGAGATTTCGAGAGTGGCCATTTGGACCAATCATAGGTTTTCACAG